>JAZDUH010000243.1:160000-162500 GCA_036419115.1 Scarus forsteni | reverse complement strand
ATGTAGTTTTTTTGCAGGAAACACATAGTGATAGTTTTAATGAAACAGACTGGGGTATGTGGTGGGGGGGTCAGTATGCCCTCAGCCACGGGTCAAACCGTAGTGCTGGAGTGGCTGTTTTATTCTCCCCGTCCTTACCTGTCACTATTTTATCCAGGTCTGAGATTATGGCGGGCAGAGCTTTGATGATAAAAGCAGAAATTTTGGGGTTTGTTTTTAACTTATTTAATATTTATGCACATAATCAGAGCTCTGAACGTTTAGATCTTTTTAAATTATGTAAAAACAGTTTAGACAGCAGCAGTCAGGGAGAGTGCATTATATTGGGTGGGGACTGGAACTGCTGTATTGATGGCACTCTGGACAGGATAGGACAGGAGCTTCAGTCTCAGTCATCCTCTTTCCTGGCCCAGATGGTTGCAGAGGCAAACCTCGTTGACATCTGGAGGTTAAAACACCCCTCCACCAGACAGTACACCTGGGTGAGAGTCTCTGACGGCATGGTCAGTGCAGCGAGACTGGATCGGTTTTATATTTCCTCGTCTTTTATCACTCGTGCAGCTAAGAGTCAGATACAGCCAGTCGGCTTCACTGACCATCACCTGGTTTTATTAGAAATGGTTTTAGCTTCTCCTGGAAAGTCCAGGTCATTCTGGCATTTTAATACAAAACTTTTAAATGATTTTAATTTTTGTACAAATTTTAAACTGTTTTGGGCAGAGTGGAGGTCCAGGAAAGAAGATTTTCCTTCTTTTAGTCAGTGGTGGGAGGTAGGAAAGGGACAGATCAGGGTTTTCTGCCAACAGTACTCCGCACAGTCCACTGCAGAAGTCCGAAGGGCCATGGAGCAGCTGGAGGCAGAGATCAGGGAGCTGGAGTGCATGTCTGTGGAGAACCATGAACAGCTACTTGCTAGGAAACAGCAGCTGAACTCTTTCCTCCTGGAGAAAGCTAAAGGAGCCCTGGTCAGAGCCCGCTTCACCACCATCAGAGACATTGATGCCCCAACGTCCTTCTTCTTTAACTTGGAGAAGTCGGAAGGCCAGAGAAAACAAATGGTGTGTCTGCGTCTGCCTGATGGGGGGTTAACATCAGACCCCATGGAGATGAGGAGGCATGCCGTGGCTTTTTACTCTGAGCTGTTCAGAGCTGAACGTTGTGACGTGGAGGCAGCAGCTGAGCTTCTTCAGGACCTTCCTCAGCTGAGCCCAGCTGAGCAGGACACCCTGGGCTGCCCCATCACCATGGACGAGCTGACCTCTGCAGTGACAAAGATGGCCTCTGGCAAAGCTCCCGGTATGGACGGTTTGCCAGCGGACTTCTTTAAACACTTCTGGAGTACTCTGGGACCTGACCTGCTGGATGTGTTTCAGGAGTCTTTCCTGAGGGGAACTCTTCCGGCCTCCTGCAGGCGAGCTGTGATATCACTCTTACCAAAGAAGGGGGACCTGACCTTGCTGAAAAACTGGAGACCCGTAGCCCTTTTATGTACAGACTATAAAATACTGTCAAAGGTTTTAGCCAACAGACTGAAGGTTTTTATGGATTTTATTATTGGTGCTGATCAGTCCTACTGTGTCCCTGACAGGTCCATGCTGGACAATTTGTTTTTAATGCGGGACACTTTCGATGTGTGCGAACTGTACAAGTTAAACACTGGAATAATTTCCATTGATCAAGAGAAGGCCTTCGATCGTGTTGATCACTCCTTTTTATTTTCCACACTGCAGGCTTTTGGTGTTGGGGAGCACTTTCTGTCCTGGGTGAAGTTGTTGTACAGTGGTGCATGTTGTGTATTGAAAGTGGGCGGTGGGCTAAGCAGTCCTGTTTCAGTTGGCAGAGGCATCAGGCAGGGCTGCCCTCTCTCCGGCCAACTGTACAGTGTGGCCATTGAGCCCCTTCTTTGTAGACTGAGGAAACATTTGAGGGGTTTATGTCTACCTGAATCAGCTCAGAGTCAGCCTTTAGTGGTCTCAGCTTATGCTGATGACGTTAATGTTTTTGTGCAGGGTCAGGAAGACCTCCAGCAGCTAAAGCACTGCCTGGATCTGTATGAGAAGGCTGCATCAGCCAAAGTCAACTGGGAGAAAAGTGAGGCTTGTTTGGTCGGCAACTGGAGTGCAGGGAGCACTCCCAGTCTTCCTGGTGGCCTCAGGTGGGGCAACAGGGGGCTAAAGGTCTTGGGAGTGTATTTGGGCCATGAGGACATTATAGCTAAAAACTGGGAGGGAGCGCTGGACAAGGTAAAAGCCAAGTTATCTAAATGGAAATGGCTGCTACCTCAGATGTCTTACAGGGGAAGAGCTCTGATTGTCAACAACCTGGTGGCCTCATCTCTGTGGCACAGGCTCCAAGTGCTGAACCCTCCATCTGGACTGGTGAAACAGCTGCAGCAGCTCCTGGTGGACTTCTTCTGGTCGGGTCATCACTGGCTTCGAGCATCAGTCCTGTACCTTCCTGTGGCAGAGGGGGGGCAGGGCCTGATCGACATCACCTCCAG
>JAZDUH010000243.1:152500-155000 GCA_036419115.1 Scarus forsteni | reverse complement strand
CTGCTGAATAACTCTGGTTAGTCTGTGCCTGTCCTGGCTAATGACTTGTAGCAGAGCGGGTTAGCCTGTTAGCCGCTAATCGTTAGCATTGTAAGCTGAGCTGTGGAGAACAGGCCGAGAAAGATAAATCCTCCCCCACAATCGGCTCCGCTCTGGTCGCTTGTAGCTCTGTCCAAGGGGGCTTGTCGTTATATGAGGCGACATGAGCTGGGGGCAGGCTGCGGTTTGAAATCGTAGACCACAGCTTTAAGGAATACTTGCCCAAAATAAATCAGAGATCTCATCTATGTGCCATTTTACATAGGACCTCCTATTTTTTTTATGTTTCTTGCAAAACTTTTAATTCCAAAAAATATATGTAGGATAGAGCAGGTATCTATTAAGAATATTGTATGTGTTGTATGTGATATAGCTGTCATATATAGTACTTGTAAGTATGCAAATTGTATATTTTTCATTTTACAAAACTTTTGTATAGATCTTGTATTTTCTTTAGAATAGAGCAGGTATCTACTAAGAATATTGTATGTGAAATAGCTGTCATATATAATACTTGTAAGTATGCAAATTGTATATTCTTCATTTTACAAAACTTTTGTATAGATCTTATATTTTCTTTAGAATAGAGCAGAAATCTACAAAGAATATTGTATGTGAAATAGCTGTCATATATAATACTTGTAAGTATGCAAATTGTATATTCTTCATTTTACAAAACTTTTGTGTGGATCTTGTATTTTCTTTACTTGTCATGTAAATTATTTACAAGTGTCATATATGTGATACAGTTATTTTGTAAAATCCTACAATGTCTTTTCCATATGGGTAGGAGGTCAGCACAGCCCCAGAGCGCTGTGTGGAGTGACACAGACTGCAATGGAGGACCAGCCGGAGCGAATCATGATGGAATATTGGTGAAAAACATGAGTTTTTGGATGATTAATGCAGTTTTAGGAGCGGCGATCTATGCCCTACATGCTACCATTATATGGATGTACCCTGCTCGATTTTGGATCTAAATATCTCCTGAAGCACTGTTTGGATCAGGAAAGCCTTCTGGGAGAGTATATTGTTCTACTTCATTCTATAAACAATGTGAAAGCTGTAGAAACCAAACTTATCTTTTAAAGGAGACATATCATGCTGATACATGATTTAATACTTACATAAATTTGAAAACAAGACCTTACACCTCCTGAATTTTTAAAAAATTAGATATTGTATTTTTTCTGATATCCTAGAACGAGATTTGATGCCTCTGAAAATAGGTCATTGCGAGATGTCCCCGAGATTTAAATCGTCGTGACGACACAAGCTACATTTCTTTTATTAGAGTAATCTGATAAAACACTTCCTCCTCTGTGATGTCCGTCACAACCATCAGTGAGGAGCCAAGTGTAAATACAGCTCCCCGCTCATACTCACTCATTATCAGTTCTGGACTGTAGGGGGACTCAATACGACCCCCTCAGCAGCTCTGATAGAACTGACCAATCAGAGCACAAAGGGCTGTGACGTTGTGAGGTTATTGCAGGGCAGCCTGAAAACCGAGCGTTTCAACAAGAGCTTCATAATGGCCTAAAATGAGGATTTTGAGAACGCTATTGTGGGGCAATGAAGGAACTAAATGACTTGTACTGAGGACAGAAATGCTTTACAGGCATCCTAGTCTGGCATAGTTAAAAGAAGTAACAAGCATGATATGTCTCCTTAAAGTAGATACATGACTGAACAACTTTCACTTCTGTTGGAGAAATATTTGGTTAACTCTAGAGGATAGTAGAGTTTCAAATTTAAAGCTTAATTCGAGCAAACACAGCATCTAAAGAGCTGATATCTTACTCTCCAATTCCTTGTTTGACCTCAGTGTAGCTGAAAACTGCAGAGGCTATCTCCCCAGTTTCAGTAACTGTACCACGCTCCATCAGACAAGCAAAAAGTCCATTATCAGCGTAAACCAGGTCAGAGTAACCACTGGGTCCACTGTTGATGATCCAGGGTTTGCTCCATGCACTGGGGTCCCTCGGAGATTCATTCAAATACACCCCTAAATCAACACGGAAGGACTGACTGCTCGGGTGGCTGTAGAGCAGCCACTTGTTTGGACTATGATCTGACCCACTGTCACTCTGAGTGGGGAAGGACTCCACACTCCCATGACAGCCTCCACCTGTCTCCACCAGCTTTACAGGTGTGAGGACGGTGAAACCAGCCTCATCATCAGGACTGACAGCTTCCACTCTGTATCCTTCGGTACTACGAGCATTGCAGTAGATGAACTTGCCTTTGTCATCGGTCACCTCCGCCATCTGACACTCAAGTGACAGCTTTTCAATTCTGTCACTAAACTGCCATTTTTTGCCACCATTATCACTGTACAGATAGAGAGCATTCGGGGTGTGATTATAATTAGAGCTGTGCCAAAAGCTGCGCCAAAGCCTGTGCCACAAGCTGGAGCTGTTACTGGAGTCATAGGTATACCCATGAACTGGGACAACCA
>JAZDUH010000243.1:0-147500 GCA_036419115.1 Scarus forsteni | reverse complement strand
TTTGAATGGAGAGTGATCGCCGAGGTAGTACACCTTAAGGGCTTTATATTTGTAGACCAAGTGCAAGCGCAGGTGCACCTGCCCTGCGCCGGCCTGTGACCAGTGCACTTTGCAAGTTTCCTGTAGTGCCAAGAGAGGCGAACTCAAGACGCAGAGGAGCAGAGAGGAGCAGAGAGGAGCAGAGAGGCGCATCCATGCCTCCGTCTCTACCCCTCTGAGCAAATGCCAGAGAGGGAGGAGAAAAGGCGTGAGTGGGTTTAACTCAGCCAAGTGTTGTCTTCATCAATCAAATGACCGCCTCTCCTTGCCTTTAAATGCGCTGCGGCCGAGGTGCAACATCTGATTGGTCTGAATGATCTCTGCCACCACAGTCACAGTGTGCTGGAAAGACCCAGTAGCAAAGACGGTCAGAGCCATTGTCCCTTTAGTAGCTGGGGGAATGGACTGGCCACCGGGGTGCGCATGGGAGCCATGAAGTACTTCACCGTGTGGGTCAGCTCTCGGACAGATGTAATGTGTTCCTTTGTCATTAATAGGAGTAAAAAAATAAGAGAAAGTTTCACGCCCGCTGTCTTATCCGTTCATAATGCTTGTGATCCATCTGCCCTCCTGGTTTTTTCATCGCCAAATAGCAGAGCCTTTAGTGATAAACTGTATACTCTCCCGGTGTCTCTTCCTCATCCTCCTTGCAATAATGTACTCCATCTTTTTAGAGCACGTTAAAAATAAAGACTAAACAGAGAAATATGGGAAATCACAGGTAAATCCTGAGTGACATGCATCTATTTTCTCTTTTTTCTCCCTCTTTTCTTTGAATTTAATGAAATGAGAGAAGCCAGATATTTACTCAGTATCAGATGTTAAGGCTGTTTATTGTTGACTTGTAAGATGTGCATCAAACTTCCAGCTGCGGCAGGTTAAGTTTCCATTATGACAAACTGCTTTAATCCGACATCAGATGTGACGGGGCAGTTAATATAGATACAAATGTATCTGCTGGATCAGACTGTTACATTAAATAGTGATTGCTGTGATTATTTATTGCATAAAAATGTGCCTGACACTTTGGGAACCTGCCTCTGAGGCTTTGGTGACGTGTGCGCATATGTGCGCCTGTCACCAAATTACAGCTGCGCAGGGTGCGCTTCGCCCTGCGCCTAGAATAGACCAGGTTGGAGCTGGCGAGCTTTCAGCGCACCTTCAGCACAGTTTTTTTGGCACGAAATTGTCCCTGCGGCAACCTGAATCTGCCGACATCTCCCCCTGCTGTGCCATCACCTCCCCCTGGTGCGCCGTCACACCCACCTCTGCGCAGACGGTCTATCAAGTTGTCAAATTGGCAGCGCACGGCTGTGCGCCAGACAAAATTAACACTGCGCGGGATGCACAGGCTCTGGCGCCTGCACTGTGCCACGAAATTAGGGCCCTAAATCTCTTTCATGAAGTCTATAAAATTATATTAAGTATGACTCAATACTATATTCAAAAAAATGGCAGCAGCAAGAAATTTGAGCTTTAAAAATTTGAAAAACATATCATTTTATTGATTTGAAAATAGCTTTAACTCCATGTTCATTAGCTAAATTTGCTTGAATTCTATGCCAAGTGCAATTGATTATACATAATAACTTGTATTTATGTTGTAATATATGAATATTGGGATGCTAATTTTATGACAAATCTATATCCTCATATGTTGTTTATCCAGCATTCTTTTTCATCATCAAGAGTTTTTGAAAATTTGTAACAATGTGGCCCTCAGGCTGCAAACAAGGTTTTAGGGGCCCTCTTGGTAGTTAAGTTGCCCGCCAGTGGCAGCTCGCTCAAATCGCCCCTCTGGTATATTCGGCTCGCGTCGGAGCCAGTGTGCTGTTTTAACTGGTGACAGTCCAGGCAGATGTGAAGGGATCGGGCCTTTGAAGGACCCTTCTATCCAAACATCTTCCGAATCCATATTATACACAAAAATGAGCTCTTTACACCCATTCACTCACTTAGTGTTGGACTTAACAACATTTTGCATGTCAACTAAAGATTGTATAGAACTACAGACTTGTTTGACGCCGTAAATATACTGAAGGTAATATATAGGTAACTATCTTAGAATATGAAGTATATGATGTGAATGTTTTAGATGGACAATTGGTGGCCTTAGGGGTTTGCAAATGATTAGACTGAAGGTGGCCTGGTTCACTCAGGATGTAATGTTAGGATGCACGGCGGAGGACATTCTCCACATTTTTCTTCTTAAGAAAACCAAACTCCTGTGGTTAGGTAAATAGCCGGGAACTTAAAACTGATACTTAAGGGGATGTCCTGTGTCAAAGGTTAAAGGCTATCACTTCAGGCCATCATGGGTCAACCTTTGGGGCCACTGGTCATTTATCTAAGATGCTGGTCCAATGAGAGTCCACCCTGCATGCAAGGCTCTGGATAATCCAAAGAATGTGTCGGGTGGGTATATATGCGTGTGCATTTTCACTGCTCATTGGTTTTTTTTCGGCTGTGAACCTCAGTCAGGCTGAGTCCGGAGTGCCTGGCTCAGACACTTGCTTGATTTTTGTAATAAACTTCTTTTTTGCAAACAAGCTTGTGTCGCGAAGCTTCTTAACTCATCCGCATCTCCAGATCAACCAGCGAGAAACCACAATTTCTGATCAAAATGTCACACTTTTGGCTGTGTCAAGTTGTGATAGCCCCGTTACCCGCATTTAACTGTCACTTCGGCGTATCAACAAACAATTCGTTCATGTTCAACATATAAATGAGTATAAAAAAGGTAAAGAGAAGTAGGATTTTTATGTGGAGGAAAAGTGGACAATTAGACACATGTTCACCTTACTCATTTCTGTATAAAGTTATTTTTAATTTACACATGCACACGTGTTCCCTTTACTCCTCTCTGTATGAAGTTATTTTTGATTTACACATGCACACGTGTTCCCTTTACTCCTCTCTGTATGAAGTTATTTTTAATTTACACATGCACACGTGTTCCCTTTACTCCTCTCTGTATGAAGTTATTTTTAATTTACACATGCACACGTGTTCCCTTTACTCTTCTCTGTATCAAGTTATTTTTAATTTACACATGCACACGTGTTCCCTTTACTCATTTCTGTATAAAGTTATTTTTAATTTACACATGCACACGTGTTCCCTTTACTCCTCTCTGTATGAAGTTATTTTTAATTTACACATGCACACGTGTTCCCTTTACTGATTTCTGTATGAAGTTATTTTTAATTTACACATGCACACGTGTTCCCTTTACTCCTCTCTGTATGAAGTTATTTTTAATTTACACATGCACACGTGTTCCCTTTACTGATTTCTGTATGAAGTTATTTTTAATTTACACATGCACACGTGTTCCCTTTACTCCTCTCTGTATGAAGTTATTTTTAATTTACACATGCACACGTGTTCCCTTTACTCCTCTCTGTATGAAGTTATTTTTAATTTACACATGCACACGTGTTCCCTTTACTCCTCTCTGTATGAAGTTATTTTTAATTTACACATGCACACGTGTTCCCTTTACTCCTCTCTGTATGAAGTTATTTTAATTTACACATGCACACATGTTCCCTTTACTCATTTCTGTATAAAGTTATTTTAATTACACATGCACACATGTTCCCTTTACTCATTTCTGTATGAAGTTATTTTTAATTTCACTAGCAAGGACCACACCACAAATGTATAAGTTTGAAGGTTTACTGAAGGCTTAGGAATATGAGGAATGACAGTGATGAACATGTGACATGAGATTTGTTGAGAGATGAGCAGTTAGGAAGGACGTCATAAGCCAGGCAGAGGCTGTACTAATGCCAGACATTACAAAAGAATACAAAATGGTGATATTTAAGTCAAATGTTGAATAATATTGAGGTACAGAATCAGGAAAATGACTTTAACTGAGAGGAAAAATTTAAAAAACACTGTTAAAATACAGTAAGGATAGAGTTAAATACTGTTAGTGTTGTTCTGTGGTTTTGAGTATCAAGTTTGTTCAACTTCTAAGCTTTCTTAAAATTCTGAATTAACTCTGAACCTTTCAACATTTTTTATTTAGTACTGAGGTCAGACTGCATCATTTATTTGTGTTTCACTGATCACGATGTGAGATTAGGTTACTGCAGGGTCATTAAACTAGCAGTCTGCTAAATGACAAGCATGACAGACTCCACCGTGTGAACAGGATGCACAGAAAGATTGGCGTGGTCATGGTGAAAGAGGAACAAGAAACAAGCACACTGTTTTTTCTCTCCTTCTTTGTCTCCCTAAATAAAATGTTAGTTCTGGACTTAAAGACACTGTGACCCCAAGCTCACACTGAATCCTGTGCGGGTCCGGTGCGGCTTCCGCATGTAATCCGTATCATTAAAATCACTGTTGTAGGCTCACATTAGCCCTGCGCGGTGCGAGTCCGGTTGCGGGAGCCGTACGGCACAACGGAAACAATCCGCAAGAAGTCTATTTTTTCCGGACGCCGGAGAGGGTCTGCGTCAAGCTGAATGAAATGTGACGAGCTCTACAGGAAGTGAAGTGCCGGATGGCATGAAGATACGTTGTTTTTCAAAATAAACTGAGCGTACAAACAATGTAAGTGGACTGTTCTTTGACCGCACACTTGCGCTTGTAGTAAGTGTAAACATAACATCACACCCGGTGACGCGAGGTCGCAAAAGTGAGCAGCACAGCATCTCCCTACATTCATTCATTCATATAGGGCTTGTTCTCGCGCGAAGTCCAGACAAGAACGTGAATCCACGTGAGCTTCTACCCCCGTGAGTGCCGTTTACGCACCCGGCACCGGAGCCAGCCGCAGCCTCTATCTGGAGCTGATGTGAGTGGCAGCTTGCGGAAAATCCGCACCGCATCTGGACTGCAACCGTCCTGGAGCCAATGTGAGCGCGGCGTGAGGAGTTTCTAAGTAATTACAAAAAAGTCTCCCTTTTAGATATGTGCCTGATGCAAATACACACTTTAAGATGAGTTTTATAGCATCAAAATAGGTTATCTATAAATGCTATTCCTTAGCTTCATGGTCTGGTCGGACAGGGCTGGCCTGGCCTGGATACTCAACTTCAGGAACAAGACAATTAAACGAGAGCAAATTTATATTATTCAGACACGTCTTAGAGCACCGGGCTGTAAGTAGCCATATATAGTCGGCTACAAAACTACAATACTCAGTTTTCCAAAAATTTCGTGTTGTCACACATCAAAAACTACATAACTAGAAAGAGATACATTACCTCGTGGCTTTGCATCCTGTAAGTTGTTGTAAAAAGAAGTTGTAAAGCAATGCAGAGTTCTGAGGAAGGTCTGAGCTGCATTCATTAGCATCACAACAAACACACGCTTTTGGTGCGTTCAGTAGTAAGAAGTAGGAATTACCAAGTTCCAAGTAGGAAACTGCAACTGCAATGTCCCCCAAAGTCGAAATTTCCTACTGGGAACTCAGTGAAACCTCACCAGCCCGAGTTGACAATGGAAGATGGATGCCCCCAGTGTGAACAGTTATTTTGCTCCTGTAATAATCAATTTATTTGCACTTCTGACTGGGGTGTGTCGCTCAAGATCAGCTGTATACATAGTATTGTTAGACTTATATTTACAAAAATGCTGCCACAGTGATAATCACATTCTTCATGTGATAGTTGTGAACAACACAGGGCGTGCTAACAACAGCTAACAATAGTCTGGTAGATCAGCATGTTTTTTTTCCGACTTCAACTGGAACGGCGATAAGTCGGAGATGATGTCACTCCCAGTTCTGAGGTTACTGGAACGCAGCATTACGACAGCCATTGCGCATCCTCATGGGTAGCAGTGTCTTGATTTCATCGGTAATGGATTCTCCTCATAGCACCTTTAACAATGACATGACCCAATCCAAAGCGTGTGTTTTTTGTGATAATTCCAGACAAACGTATACATGTACATAAGATTTTTGTTTTTCTTGTTTGTTTGCTTGTTTCTGTGCATGTATGGACTACGGCTGCAGAAGAAATTGCCCCTTGGGAACAATAAAGATTTTCTAATCTAATCTAATCTAATCTAATCTAATCTAAAGAACCTATAGCATAAAAGGCTTATAAAATATATATGTTACATTTAAAAAACTTAATTGAAAGATATGCTTTCCTTATATAGTCCATATATGTTGTTTAGTAATTACCTACATATATTTACTATGTCACAGTTTTAAAATTATACCCATTACATATGTATTTTTTTGTATAATAATTGTAATTAATTTTCAACCAATCAGTGTTTTTTATGTTTTAACATCACACCTGTACACTACACTGAAAAGAAATAAAAGATAAAGAAATCATGTAGCACATTTATAACCACAGCTATTGGTAAAGTCGAAGTAATGAAGTATTTTTGCAAAATTTGCTTATCATTCAGACATGATTAATAATTCATTTATTATTCATACAGTTCTAAAAAAGATAAACTGATGCAAATGTGAAGTCTTAGAAAAGACTGCAGTCATCATCAAAATGTATTTATTAATCATCATTTTTTATTTATATCATCATCTGCACAGCATAAAGGATTATTTTTGAATCATAGATGTAAACACAGTTATAAATTCCTTATTGATCTTAAATGTTTTCAACTAAAATCTAATCCTACACTGAAGACTGCTGATTATTTATTATTTTAAAAGAATAAAAAAAAAAATCATACTCAGAGATAAAATGTTTAGTGTTTTACTAATATGCAAATGCTGCCATATTTGAACATGAAGCCTTTATATTGTTTAATGTTGTGTATATGATGTACAGTAATCTTTCTAACATGGAAGTATCTTTACCATTAGAGCCTGCAGTGATACAGCTTCACCCCTGTGACAGGAATTAAAGAGGTTTTTAAAGAGACGGACCCTTAACCGTAATGAGAACAATTAATGACCATGTGCTTGTAGATGTTTATATTCATGAGGTAGTAAAAAAGAAAAAAACAAAAAAAAAACAAATAGTACAAGAGCATACAAATAATGTAGGTCAATTTTAAAGGGAGTTTACTTGAAATGTTTTCAGGTGATTATTTAACAAGTCAAATCTATTTCTGATACCTTTATTTAAAAAGAATAAAGAAGACCACCAGTGATGACAGTCTGTTTTTATCTAATGGTTTTTAATGCCTTGAATCCGTACTGGAGGGAGGGAGAAAAAGTAAAAAGTCGAGCACTTATTCATGACAGGACAAAACCACAAGAGTATACTGCTGTGTCGACAGGCTGTGACACACTGAAGTTCCTCACAGCAGCTCTAACAAGAACATTTTAGCTGTAACAAAACCTCCACGTGAATCCTAACAACAATCTTTCAAATGGTTTAGTGCAGGTGACATCAGGTTCTCTTACAGAAGAACAACAAAGTGAGTTCAATGTATGTAAATTAAGTGTCTTGAAGGCAGGAGAGGAATTTAGATGGAGCAAAGGGTCCCAATGGGCTTTAATTTCACTGTCAACTTTGCATTTAAACAAACTACAATTATGTCTTCATTATTCTGAGGATGGATGCTTAAGCAGGGAAACGGGCAGAATGATGGAGGCTGGAGAGACTGTAGCAAGAACAACAACACAGGCAGAGAGAAAAGTGTCAAACTGTTCTGTTTTGTCCATCTGTGTTTGGCGTCAGATGCTGATAGCATTGAAAGCAAAGGCACACGAGGTCATTGACTCACCAACAACATGAATCAACACATTTGAGAATCTGCCTTTGTCAGTAAAGAGGGCTCGCCTGTGTTGGTCCTTCTCTGTTCCTCCCAAAACCAAATGTTTAGCTCAGCAAACGATTAAGACTGAGGGCTCTAATTTCGTAGACCAGGCGCAAGCGCAGGCGCACCTGCCCGCGCCGGCCTTCGCCATGCGCACTGGGTGTGACCAGCGCACTTTGCAAGTTTCCTGCAGTGCCAAGAGAGGCGCATTCATGGCGCACAGGGGCGCAGAGCTTGCGCGTCCACGCCCACGTCTCTGCCTCTCCGCGCAAATGTCACAGTAGGAGGAGAATAGACGTGAGTGGGATTAACAGCCGATCGCCGTCTTCACCAATCAAATGAGCGCCTCGCTTTTTAAATGCGCTGCGGCCGAGGCGCAGCGTCTGATTGGTCTGAATGATCCCCGCTGCTAGAGACGATCAGAGCTGCTGTCATTCAGCAGGCATGGACAGCGGAGCGCGTCACCGTGTGGGCCAGCTCCCGGGACAGAAGTAATCTGTTCCTTTGTCATTAATAGGAGTAAAAAAATAAGAGACAGTTACACCACAGCTGGCTTATCCATTCATAATACTTGTGATCCATCGCCAAATAGCAGAGCCTTTAGTGATATACTGTATACCCTCCCGGTGTCTCCTCCTCATCCTCCTTGCAATGATGTAGCCTACTCTATCTTTTTAGATCACGTTAAAAATAAAGACTAAAATAGAGGAATGTGGGAAATCACAGGTAAATCCTGAGTGACAGACATTTATTTTCTCCTTTTTCTTCGCTTTTTTTTCCCCTTTTTTTTTTTGAATTTAATGAAATGAGTGAAGCCAGATATATACTCAGTATCAGATGTTAAGGCTGTTTATTGTTGACTTGTAAAATGTGCATCAAACTTCCAGCTGCCATCAGGTTAAGTTTCCATGATGACAAACGGCTTTAATCCGACATCAGATGTGACGGGACAGTTAATATAGATACAAATGTATATGCTGGTTCAGACGGTTACATTAAATAGTGATTGCTGTGATTGTTTATTGCATTAAAATGTGCCTGACACTTTGGAAACCTGCCTCTGAGGCGTGCGCACATGTGCGCTTGTCACCAAATTACAGCTGCGGAGGGTGCGCTCCGCCCTGCGCCGAGGTTAGACCAGGTTGGAGCTGGCGTGCTTTCAGCGCACTTTCTGCACTGTTTTTTGGCACGAAATTGTCACTGCACCACTCGATTCTGTCAGCACCTCCCCCAGGTGCGCCCTCACCTCCCCCCTGGTGCGCCGTCACACCCATCTCTGCGCAGACGGTCTACCAAATTGTCAAATTGGCAGTGCACAGCGGTGCGCCGCACGAAATTAACACTGCGTGGGGTGCGCCAGGCTTGCGCCCCCTGCGCTGCGCCATGAAATTAGAGCCCTGAAAGTTAAGCAATACTCTTTCTAAGAAAGGAAATGCAGTTACAGTTCCTTTTTAGTCTTCTGTCCTGCTCCTGAAAATACCCTCCACCTCCAACATCCTTTAAATGAGCCAAAATGACAATAAAACCACATTTTTTAAATATGTGTTTTCATTCATAAAGTGTATATTTAACCAAATAACCTAAGACAGTCCAAATCCAAATGACTATTGAGTGATTCTGATTTCAGAAAATGTGATTTCTTTTTAAAGACAGTCAGACCTTCAAGTGTGATTCATGTGTGAATGTTACCCATCAGGTATAACAACTTTCTCCTTAACTGTAAAACTCTGTTAACCTTGATTTTTTTCTCAGGATTTCCTGGTTTCCTTGTTGTTGGGGGAAGCCCCCTGGACTCTCTCAGGCCTCTCTCTCTTTTTCAAATCTCTGTAAAGATTAACAACCTTTCAAACCCTGCACGAAAGACTCATTCAAAAAGTCCCTAAGCAAAAAGAAGTTTATTCAAATGTTCTATCAGTATACCTATATCATACAAAAACGGAGGCAGTACACTTTAAGTTTACTTTTCATTTACTGTATTGTATTTACTTTAGAATAGCATAGTGAAGTATACTGGGCTTATACTGAAAAGTAAAAAGAGAAGTCTAAGACTAAGAAAATAAATAATAAGACTTACACTTATATTTTAATACTTATTCTGATACTTTTTCCTTCTTTCTGCCAAAGTACTGATACTTAGTAATCAAAAAGTATACACATGAACAAAGAAACTTTTGACTTGACTTTATTGATCATAAAACATTGGCAGTGGTGTTAGAACACAATTTGATTTAATCATCACAGACCAAACACAATTAACAGTTTATTTTTTAACCTCAAAATGAAAGTACTCTGTACATTGATCTGTCAATCGTTACATACAGGCCTGTCATGTTTAGTAAGTATCTCAACTAAAGCACAACATAATTTGGCACAATGGACAAAAAGCCAAAATTTCATGTGATCAAGTTTGTTAAAAACAAGTCATTAATGACACCATCTTTCAAGCATACAGCACTGTTTTATCTTTTCTTTAGTCTGTCACAGGTTTCACTGCCAGTCAGAACTTTTCTGTATAATATGAGCATAAAGAGGAATTACAAAAATCATAAAGCAGAATTTATAAGCATACTGAAAGTATAACAAGTAAACCAGTAAAATCACAATATATATGTAGTTTATAAAAGTATGTCTAAAGTTTACTTCAAACAGTAAAATGTGGACTAAAATCATATACCTAGTAGTATATAGAAAAGTGTACTTGTACCCTTGAAAGTGTACTTTTGTAAACTTTAAATGATCTCATTAAGTAAACTTAAAGTATACTTTATTTTTAAAATGTTCAAATTTAGTCTAAAGAAGTATTAAATTAGTATACTTTCTATTGCACTACAAGTACATGGCCCATAGTATACTTGTTATAATTATACTCAAGCATACTTAATAAAATGAACTTTAAGGATACTTCAGGATACTTTTGCCAATGGGTACTATGACTTTACTCACGTTCTTTTTTTTAATGAAAAATCATGTTAGCCTTTGAAAACAGCAAAAAAAATCCCTTCCATCTAGCTTAATATGGTGATGGGGCTTGTACAATAAAAAACAGTAAGGGAATTTTTCATGCTGCATTTATTTTTAAAATAAAAGCTTAGCCTTTAGTGAAGCACAATACATTTATTTAATCAATATATACTCTCTGAAATAGTTTGGAAATGCTATTTTTGTTGATAAATTCCTTTGATAATACAGATCATTTTTATTATTTAGTGTTGTCAGAAAGCCTGATTAGTCACCTTTGCAACAATGTACAACTTGTTAGGATTGTGCATTTGTGATAAATGAGCAGCATGGCTAAACACACGTGTAGTGTCTCAAAAAAGTGCCCAAACTCCTCCTTTTGGAAAAAGACCTCTGGTTCCTCAGTAAAGCAAGGGTGAGGAACTGATCCTCTTAGGGTGTTGTCCACGAGACACCCTCGTGTCCCGAGACACCCTCTTCATGAACCGTCTTTGACTTCAACAGTCTCACGAGACTCAGTCCTAAGTTTGGAAATGACTCCAGGGTTGACACCAAATAAATCCTTCCACTCAGCATATCAGATATTCAGCTTTCATTTGCAGGGACTTCTGGCATATTCTTTTAGGGCACTGACCTTAGGTTTAGCTGTGTTGCTCAATTATCACCATCACACAATCCTTACAAGTTGTACCTCGCTGTGAAGGTGTCTAAAGAAGCTCTCCAACAATATCAAATACAGTATCAACTGTTTTTATTAAAGGGGGGCAATAATGACTGTGCTCCCAAATATTTAAAGGAGTATATTTTGATCTTTCATTCCAATGCACATCATATGCTTAAACATTACATGGGATTTTTACATCAAGAAAACCATAAAATTTTGTCTTCCGTCCTTTTAACAGTCAGATCAGTGGATATAGAATATTTGAGTACAAATGAAAAGGGAAACAACAAAAGTCAATGCATCAGCAGCACAGATTAACTCTAGAAAACAGCAGAGTTTCATATTCAAGGCTCAAAACAGGTAAAAAGTCACATCAGATAAAGCACAGATTGATATTTTACTCTCTAAGTCCTAGTTTGACTTCTCTGTAGCTGAAAACTGCAGAAGCTATCTCCTCTGCTTCGCTCACTTCACCACGCTCCATCAGACAAGCAAACCATCCATCATCAATGTAAGCTAAGTCAGAGTAACTACTGGGTCCAGGGTTGATGATCCAGTGGTTACTCCATGCGCTGGGGTCACTCGGGGATCTATTCAAACGCACCCCTAAATCAACGCAGCTGTCCTTATTGCTTGGGTGGCTGTAGAGCAGCCACTCATGTGGGCTCTGATCTTGCCCCCTGTCTGCAGGAGCAGCTTCACTCTGAGCGGGAAAGGACACCACACTCCCCTGACAGCCTCCACCTATCTCCACCAGCTTGTTTTCAGGCATGAGGACAGTAAAACCTGCCATACCATCAGAATTGACAGCTTCCACTCGGTGGCCTTTGTTACTGCGAGCATTGCAGTAGATAAGCTTAGCGCCTTTGTCATTGGCCACCTCTGCAATCTCACACTCAAGTGACAGCTTTTCAATTCTGTCACTAAATTGCCATTTTCTTCCTTCATTGTCGCTGTATAGATAGAGAGCATAAGGGGTATGACCCCAAAATTCAAGACAAAGTCTACGGGCATACCCATAAACTGGGACAATCAGTCTACCACTCTCTGTTTGAATTCCGTGGCCTGGGCCGACAGCAAACGTGTCCCATCTCTGGATCTCAGGCAGCTCATCTGTCAGATCAGTCACTGTACTCCAAGTTTGTCCAACATCAGTGCTGGTGATGTAGCAGAGACGGGCTTTGTTTCTATGCCAGAATAACTGCCACTGCTCAGAGACAGTACCCTTGACACAGATGAAGAAGAGGAAGAGGGTTTTGCTGGTTTTCTCATACAGTGGGCAGGGGTTCATGGGGCGGTGTCCTTCGATATGTGCTTCATTCACTGGTTTAGGGTCCTCTGACCACTAGAAAAGATACCATTCATGTCTTAATAAAACAAAGTGCATATATCTATTTTCAGCACAGTTTGACTTTCTGTTGCAAACTTCAACATCAAACTACCTTAACGGTCAAGACACAGGGTGATGCAGTAATCACAAAAATTATAAATGTACAGTACCTCCAAAATTATGGTGATAATTACAAAATCAATGGAAGTTGGAACTTAGGGCATAAAAATATTTTGTAGAAGAACTTGGGCCTTAAAAAATAAAATTTGCTTGCTTGTATCTTGAAAACAAAAGCTTTTCCAGAGGGTTTGGTTTGTTCCTCTACTATCTTTGTTCCACAGTGAGAAGATGGTCAAAACTGGTGTAGAGTTGGATTTTTTTCCAGGTCTCCTTGGAGATGTCAAACTACATCTATTGTTAGACCAGATTTACCTTGGAATTCATCTTTCATCAAAAGATCAATCACATGTTAACACATTTTTTCAAGACTCATGTCACCTTCAGTAAAATTTTGTTAAAATGTTGAAATTACTTCAGCACTTTAGTCAGTAGCACTACAGCACAGCCAATCAGTGTGCATGTCTTAAAGCAAGAAGACTGCTGGTTTGCACGGTCTCCCTGTGCCTGTGTGGGTTTTCTCCAGGCACTCCAGTTTCCTCCCACAGACCATAAAGTTGTTATGTTATCTGTTTTCTCTACCATTTATACTTTCTTGGGTGGGAGGAGGGGGGCTGGAGCATATTCCAGTTGGCATTGGGTGAGAGACAGGGTACCCTCTGGACTGGTTGCCTAGCAAACCACAGGGCTGACATATGGAGACAAACAACCCTTTACACACTCTAACACCTAAGAGCAATTTAGAATAACCAATTAACCCACTAGGCATTCCTTTAAAGAGATCGAGGAAGCCTCCACACAAGAACAATATGCACCAGTGCGGCACCATCACACAGCTCAGGCAGTGACTTTTATTCACAAACAATTTTTTGTACCTCCTCATGTAAGATACCAAAGTTTCTAAACCAGTAATAATATTATAATAATAATCTTGCATATACTTAGTTGCTAATCAATTTTTTGTGCCACATGAACTTCTACATCTGTGACATGAACACACAACAGCTGATAAAAGGGGTTCAAGTGCAGCATGGGAAATTAGAGCATTTTCAACCACTTAAAGTGCAATCTTTAGTTTGAGTTTGTGCCTATGAAAGATTTTAAAGAGCACTATCACATTAAAACCTATTACACTTTAGTTTTTGAAGAGGAAGAACAGAAGGGTGAATTAAAATAGTAATTCTGAAGTACTTTTACAACTGTAGCTAAATTCTGCAACTATTATTCAAATTGAAGACGTAATGTGTAAAAGGTAATGTATTTCAGTTAATTAATAACTTATTCCACATTGACAGAAAATAGCCACAGTGATTTTGATCAACTCTGCCCTCATAAAGAGAGAACTGTCACAGAGATAAGGCTCGGCATTGCTGTAAAGGGCTTTGCTTAATTACTACATATTGGGTAGGAGGAAACTTTAACAAAATGTTTGATTGTTCACTGTACTGTACATTTACAATGCTTCACTTTTATGCTAGCAAGCTGTTTGTTTTGGTTTGCTTTACTCTATGCAAAAGTGCAGATAGGATAATGTTCTGAGGTAGTATTAATACAAAGGGGCTTGCTAAAGAAAACGTGAAGCACTGTACATGTGAGTGAGCCATCGCAATGTATAATCACCCAAATGCAATTTTTTTATTTTTCATTATTTTCCACTTAAAGTACAGTTACTAACACAAAGCTCTTGGCCCCATCTGAATGAGCAGCCTAGCCATGAGTTCTCCCCTTACAGAGGCAGAGCTGATCAAATTTGCTCTCACTATGTGTATCTGCAATTGAAATAAACCCTCTAACAACCTCACTTTAAAATCTCTGAACAATCCCTTTAAGAACATTTAAAACTGCTCCTTTAACGATGTTACCAAACCACACTTTTTAAATCACACAGCTCATAAAGAGCCAGAGCATTTTAGTGTTGAAATCATCTCTTTCTGTTAACCTCAACTGTTATATGACTGATGAAATCATTTTGACCTCATGACGCCTAGTAGTGTAAATTTGCATCAAATCACTTCAATTCAGAAATAATCCAAGATGGTGTATGTGCTCCTCCAATTCTGGTTTTGGGGTATTCAATATGCACCTAGGAACCTTTTGCAAGTGTTTGTTTCTTCTGTTTTATCGTGGCCACATGTACACAGCCAAAAGAGAGGAATTGTCCTTTGTTGAGATAAATGGCTCTAAGATAAAATGCACACCAGTGTATTGCTTTGCTTCTACCTTTAAAATATCAGTGTTGACTATCTGTGATGGATTTATTGTAAGTTATTTGAAGTTTTGTGTTTGTAGCGAATTAGCAACAACAGGCCATAAAGGTTCTGTTGAGAAGGTTTTTGAAAGCCACACACACACACACACTGTCCAAATTGCATTATACATTAGTCAAAATGCAAAGACTGCTCAACTGTGGAGTTACACTTACACACACACACAAACACTGTTCAAGGTGTTCATAATGAGACTGCAGAGACAACTACACTGTTTGTTGTTAGTTGTAAAAAAAAAATGCAATTGATGATATACCTGAGATGGGAAAATGTGTCATTACTATGCCACTTTATGTTCCCTGAATGCCTGTTTTTTTCGCATTTGCATCATGCCCAAATTTTATATATTCTAGTGCTAGACTCCAATTTACTATATACACTTAATTAAGCATCTATTTGAAAGCAAAAACACAAATTATTTATTTTTTCAAATATAATTGTATATAAATTCAGGCATCAAGGGGTCAAGCTGTTACAAAATAACTTGTGATCTACAAAAGCAGCTGGGTCATTCTTTAAATGCGGTGCCTTTTTGCGTCCCCAGCCTAAATCCAGCTGTATTTTCTAAAAGTAATAGAATAAAAAAAACTTTTTATTTTAGTGAAATTTCACTAATTATCTGTTAAAAACACAAGGATGTAACTCATAAAACTTAAACAATTTTTTAAAAATACCATTTAAAAAATTAAAAATGTGCTATTTTGCCATGTCCCCAGTGCCCTTTCCACTGTTTCAGTTCAAGAAAATTATGTTGTTGTTTTTTTTTCTCCAAAAATATTTCTGGATATTTTTATTCAGCTATAAGGGTTCTTTTTTATATTTGATAATTTCATCAGCTTAAAAAATTATATTTTTGTCTAAAATTGCAGTTTAATACTTGTCCCTGGATTTAGTGTCCACCGTGTTATCCTAAGTTACTGTACCTTTAAGAAGGCTCCACCCACATCAGCATGATGCAGTCTTTTGATGTGATGTCATTCCAGAGGAGGGAAATTCAACAGTGGTAAGATTACTGACTTTTCTTTTTGTTAATTTCATTATAGTCACTCTTTTATGATGAAGATCTAATGTGGTCAATCATAAAATGTCCACCGTGTTATCCCAGTTTTATGAAGAAAATTATCAAATATCATAATTTTAAAAGGTTCCTGGGTAAAAATGTTGATTTCTTGTTAGCTATCCAAAATCATGTCAGCTTAAATGCTAATGAAGCTAGGCTAAAAGCTATTTTTGTTGTAAAATGTCCACCGTGTTATTGTCCACCGTGTTATCCTTATTTGGATAACACGGTGGACACCTTCAGAATACAGTGGACACATTCATTGTGACATATATTTTTAAAACTTTAAAAAATATATTAAATTTAGCAGATTGAGATTGACCTTTATGCTTTTCATAAAGCTTAGAGTCATGTTTTTAAGAAAAAACATCAAAATAAAATAAAAAAGATTATTTTTTTTTTGCCATTTCTATGACCCAAAAGGCACCGCATTTAAAGAATGACCCAGCTCCCTTAAAATTTCTGCAGCTTAGATCAAGGTTGTAAATGTAACATCCTGCATGACAGAAGAGGAGACTAACAGTGTGTCTCAACCGCACCAAACTTAACATTTCAGACAAGAAACAATTATCACAAATACCTCAATCATCATCCCCTCTGAGACATCCGTATTCACTTTTCCCATTTTCATGACCAGTTTTTCTGAGCTGTTGTCGTTTGTGGTCGTCCTTTGCTCTGCAAAAGCTAGAAGAGTTTTACTTTCTCTCTCATAGAAAAGTGCTGGAATCCTATAAACCTTGCCTTCTGATTTAAAAACAGTTTGTTTCCATGGTAAACATACACTTGAATCACTGGCCATGACTGGTGTAATCTAAGGACAGGGTAAAAATGGAAAGAGAAAGCTGCAGGGTATACATATGATCACAGATCACTCCCACAGGGCATACACAGTCCTATTTGTTTACAGGGAAGTAAAGATTTGAAAAGATTTCAGAAGTTGAGAAGGAAATGTTGGCACCCAGTCTGAATTTGGACCAGAACTTTTAGGTGTTGGTATCAGAGTGTGATGGACCCAGAGCAGAGGCAGAGATCAGATCAAAGTTGCAAAAACACCAGGGTTTATTTTCAAGGGATTCAAAGAGGTGATACATACAAAAAAGGTGGCAGTGGCAGGAGCTTGTGGAGACCTGGGAGAAAAACAGAGGAGAGAGCACTGATTAGTCTTCAGGTAAAACCCAAACCGTCCAAAAACACTTCCCATACACAAAAATAGAAAAAGAGATCACTCATAGAAATGAGAGATGGAACTGAAGCCTGCACAGACTGTGAATATGAACCACAAACTTAAGGCAGTCAGCCGGCGCCGAGAGCAACCCGCCGTAGGCTTAAATAAGGAGATCCAAATCAGGAAACCAGGAACAGGTGGTGCAGGTAGAGGAGAGCAGCTCCAAGGGCGCTGCCCATTCCGGTTGTCCACAGGGATGTGAGAGAGGGAAGACAGCTCCACAGCGCCAACTCCACACAGGTGAAAAGGGGAAGTGCAGGACAGGAACAAAGGAGACAACCCGAGAGGGGAGGGAGAGAGGATCAAAAACTGATGGACTAGCAAGCAGTCCTCACAAAAACCAGAGTTTTCATTTAACAGTACAGAGGGCTTCACTACCTTTCCCTGACAAGAAGTTTGTTAAAACACTGCACAAATTAAAAGTCTTTGCTGCAGTGACGCTGCAGATTTTTTGCAGATCTTTTCAGATCTCAAATCTCACAATCCCTTTAAAGGGCTATTTTGGTATTTTTTGAAGTTGGGTTGTTCGAGGTTCATGTTAGTTGCAAATACATAATCCATGTGGTTATGACAAATTCTCACCTCACCATCATCATACCTGACCTCTTTGTCACTTCTGGCCGAGTAGCCCACAGCCCATCTTATAAAAAGTTAACCCTCAGACCTTCACTTCCTCTCTTCTCCAAATCATGAATCAGGAGAGGACAAAGAAAACCTGACTGGAAAATGGACCTTCATCTGTACTAAGTAGTTTAGGGTGGAGTTTTGGGAGTGGATTCCTGTATTGGACACATTTAGGAAATGCTGTACTTTCCGGCACAGCAAATAATATATGATGTACAATATCAGTAGAATAAGTTAAATTGTCAGGAAAAATGTCAAGAATAAAATTAGGTTAAATAAAATATTGATATTTCTGTTGCATGATTTTGTGGATCAAATGTGTTTTCATCTTTTGACTTTATTCTTGAAATTCTGATTTCACTCTGAACCATTCAACATTTTTCTTTAGTGCTGAGGTCAGACTTCATCATTTTTTCACATGTGCCGATGGTCAGGATGTCAAATGAGGTTACTATAGGGCCACAAAGCTAGCGGTCAGCTGAGGACACTATCTCCTCATAACTTCAGCTCATTCATTCAGTTCACTTTAACCCTTTTACTGCTTCTGTGTCGTATTTGATCCATACTTTTATTATACCACTGTCCAATCAATATGATCATGTTATGACTGTGAGTAATATTCATTGTTTTGTTTTCTGTATTGTGTGGAGGAGCACTTTGTTTTTCCCTCCTCCCTCCCTGTGTGCTCTTTTCTCTTGTGCTGCAGGTTTGGAGTGTCCTGATTGGACAGCAGCAAACAGGTACACCTGACGCTGAGTGGATGAGTTCTACTGAGTGGCACCATACGATTGGCTGGGAGCTGATGGCCAGCTTTTTAATACTTGAACCAGCATTGGATCCTGTGTTTCAATGTGCAGTCCACAAGTTCTGTGGGCCACTGCAATTACATCTCAGCTTTAAGGCCATGGGGATTTTGATCTGTCTGAGTGAGGAGGAGAGACCTGGCACTAAAGCTTGCATGTGTACTGCTGCAGACTGGACCAAGAGCTCAGTGGAAGTCACTAAATCTGTTGTGAAAACAAACAAACAAACCTCTATTTAATCAATATGATCAACAAATTATTTAAACATCAGAATACAATCAGGTAAATGACAAATATATCAATTAAACAGATTACCAGTTGCCAAAACACCTAATGCATCAAATGAGATACAAACAATATATATGTTAAATTTTAAGGAAATGTAGATTTTTTAGGATTTCAGGAGAAAGTGAATTAAATATTTCAAGCTCCAAAAAATTGAATTTCTGGCTATAATTTGTGTTTTCAGGAATTAAAGGGTTAACTGTTTTATGTTTTTTCTAAACAAACTGAGACAGAATTTCAGCAAAAACATAAAAAACAGAAATGTATTATGGATGCTATAATATTATTTCAATCATTTTTGAAAAAAAAATTTAGATGTTACATGATGAACAGTAGTTCCTCTGTTTCAAACTATTCACAATCTTTGTTTATTACTTTTTATTATTATTATTTACCTTTATTTAACCAGGAAAAAAAGTCTCGTTGAGATTAAAAATCTCCTGGCCAAGACAGGCAGCAGCAAAAACACAGAGTTGCAAAAAACACACAACAACACAGTTAAAAACAGAGCAGAAAGAACAAGTTCACAGAATAGAAACAAAATCAGCGGTCAAAACATCTACAGCCAAATGTACTTGCTTCCAAGTCTTTTAGAAGAGCCTTAAAAGCATCAAGTGACACCAGATCCTGCAACTTTAAGATTTTTGCAGCTCATTCCAAGCAGAAGGGGCAGCATAGCTGAAAGCCCTGCTACCTAGTGTGGTGTGGACCCTCGGTACAGTCAATAGAAACAAGTCCTGGGACCGAAGGTTCCGACTCCCAGTGCTTAATTTTATTAATGTTTATATTTTTCTGTCGTGTTACATTTATTTATTTTTAATTATATAATTCTTTCTATGATTATCTGTACATATGTAGCTTAAATAATTGAGTGCACTCAAATTAAGTAACATGTAAAAACAACAGGTGATGATGCAGCTGACTCCTCTTAGTTATGTTTGTTTAGATTTATTGTTTAACTCATTTCATTTCTTCTGTTTTTACTGACTTAAGAAAAATTTGAGAGAGCTTCTTCAATGGATTCAAATAATCCTACGGTAAACCAAAGTAATGCAGGAGAACACTGGAAACTTCATTCTGATCTCTTAATGTTTTTAATGACTTTCAATGACTGTTTCTTTGAAGGTCCACCACAGCTTAGCCTCTTTGCATGCTTATAGGTTGATCCAAAGTTAATTTGAGACTTTTCAATACACTGCCCCCTTTTCATTGTCACTTCTTCAATTGTTTTAAAAGGGACATGACAGAGAGTCTAAAATAAAAAAACCCTGAAAAAAATCAGCCGTTAAATAGAAAAATGGGTTTTAATAATGTATTTATGATACACGCACAGCGCCATCTTGATTTTACGACAGTTGTGACGTGAACTGTTGTGCAGGAACAGTTCGCGTCGCTTGGGATCTAGACCACTTGAGAGCAAAGATGTCGGAGGACGAGTTTGAGACCGACGTGATGGAGGTTTATCCTATGAACCCAATGGCTTATGCCTTTGAGCCGGTGAGGAAGAAGCCTATAAAAGCTTTTGCAGCAGAAGAGGCAGCAGCAGGAGCGCAGGCCCCCGGCGAGGACAGGACATGAAATACAGCCTGGTGTCTCTGCCGTCGCTGCTCTCCAATGCCGTCCACCATGAAGTCAGTTTGTTGCCGAGAGGTCGACATTGATAACGTGGTCGGCGGTTTGGAGTGCGTGACTCTGTTCCGGACTTACCGCATGGTTTGCCGTGAGAGGGACGTGTTGGAGGTAGCCATGCTCTCCCTCCGTGAAGTCCGGGCAGAGACATTGGTGCGACCTATTAACAGCAGATAAGCTTTCTGCACGTGTTACTGCGGCCTTCCCCCTCCCTCTCTGCGGATTTTCGTAGTTGAGAAATGTATTGACAGAATGTATATGCAACATCCAGTTTAAGAAAGTTTAGAAAGAAAGAATATATAAAGAAAATATCTGTAATATTTTCAGTAAATATCAGTCAGAATTTATGAGTATGAAGAAATTATATCAATTGGTTTTAAGAACTTTAATTATTAGTGATTCTAACTCAATAGTTTTCTCTTTTAACGAGAACTTAAAAAAATTGAGTAGTTTTGCGCGGGAGGAGAAAGGGTTTGTGGGATATCTACTCTCTCAACAAGGAACAATGGGCAACGACTGGGAGACACCGCTGTGAAAGCGCCCCTGAGGACATTGTACCCCGGTAAGTAGCACATTTTATTAATTTCTAGCCACCATTCAGCTTAGCTAATGCACAGTCACCAAAAATTTGTGTTAAATGATGAATTTATTCGAATTTTAGCTTCATGTTCAGACATGATGGTGCATGCTGAACAAGCAAGGTGGAGTCAGGGGAAGCTGGGTGGATATACTCCATGTTTCTGTGACTTCACAAAAACATAAACCGCGTTTATGGTTGCTAGTTTAACGTTACTTGGATTAAGAATGCATTTGTGGAGAACACGATAGTACGTCCCGTCCAAGATGTAAAATGTGCGTTATAGAGGAGAAACACATTTTAGGACTAGTGATTTACAGCCTCTTTTCATATCTGAACAGTGGGATGGGCTAATACCTGTAATATTCTCGGAATTTTATGTGACATTTTTGAGTGAACCCTTGATGACACCTAGAGCTAGCATTTTTTTTTTGTCAAGTATATTAAAATTTTAATCTATGCTTTACAGCACCAACACTTCTTATGAAGAGAAGGTGAAGAAAGACATCAAAACAGAGAAGGTAAATGGCATCTTTTATAATGTGCTGAAGGATAAAGTGTTTAAGTTTGGAAGAAAAAAAGGTTCCCAGCATGTGTAGGTAACACATTTTCATGCTTTTCATGTGCTAAAATACTTTTCTTTTCCCCAAATTGCATGGAACCTGTACTAAAGAAATGAAACACTTAAGAAAGAATTTCATATTCATTTATATTTTATATTTGTAGATCTGATTGACAGCAATGTGTAAATGAAATGGGGTGCGATTTTATTAGATCTGTACGATGAAACATTTCTCCAAAAGCTATGGACATGAATGAGAACAGTATTAAACCAGACTTTTTGCTTTGAATTGTAACACTGTTTATCGTCCTGCTGAATGTGCTGCAGGAGAGAGACATTGGGCACAAACCAGTGTTTTACTTTAGGTATTTAAATTTAGCCTCCACTTGTTCAAATTATTCCTTACCTGCAATAATCATAGTGCCTCAATCACATTTCTGTCATTTAAGTTAAGTATCATTACAATTACATATCCATATCCCAATCAATTTATCTTTATCCTGCGATTCTCTCCTGTCCATTATTCCTCTTCCTATCATCCAGCCTTGCTCAACAGGTCTTGCTTTTTTCTTAGTTAGTTTCTGTTCCTCAATCTCTTACACCCTCTGAACATCACACCACGATATCCAATTATACACATCTGGATTGTCCAGACCAAAGTTTTTTTAATTTTATAAAAACTTTGAAAATAAATAAAAGACATTATTTCATAAAAACATATAAAATGTTTAATGATCATTATGACATATTTAATTATAACAATTTGATATTAAAGGAAAATGAAACACATAATAATTATGTTCCCTATTTTTACAAAGTAGTGGCTATATTATATATTCTTATTTTTTAAAATGGCTCTTATTTCAAAATGTTGTTTTTATTTATTTGATTATGAATCATTGGGGTTCCATACAACTGCAGTTACATTTTTAAAATGTAAAATTCTATTGAAAAAGCTTTACGTAAAGGTTTTTCCAAAAAAAATAGTTCTGCTGGAATGTGTAGTTTTGCATTGTATTAATTGGTAAAAAAATCTGTTCTGTTCTAGAGTGGAATCCCTCTTCAAGGGACGCGACGGGTTGTGATCTGATGTGTCATCGACCATCTCGGAGAAGTTGCCAGTGCCTTGCTCAAGGACTTTGAGGTAGATATAAGGCTGTAGGTTTTTGCCATTTTTAACAATGTATTCATAGTTGATTGTAGAGTTGCTGCAGTACAGTTTGTTCTTTCCTTACCACGCACATAAAAGACAATGCCATTCATATAGTATGAAGTAACTGTGGACATTAGACACTGCATGTGTCACCTACATTCAATGCTAAATGATTTAAAGGAGGACAGGCAGTGAAATCAGTCAGCCTTCATAGATCAATGCTGACTGATTTCACTGTCTGTCCTGCTTTTAACACATCAAATGTTATTTTCTGTGTCAAATTTTGTTTGGAGGGAGAAATGAATTATGTGGAAGCAATATTTATTTTTTCTGGCTTAAAAAGAGATAAAAAAAAAAGAAGCAAATTTGGCTCCACCACAGTGGGATTATTTAGGTTGTCTACTTCATGTATGTGCTGCTAATGTTAGTCGGTGGTATTTGTCAAGTTCCATGCAGGTCGTAAGTGAGATCTAACAGTTATCTTTACAATGTCTGCAGGATGCTGCTGATGGATCTACCAGTGTTCAAGAGAAGCTGGTAGAAGAGATGATGAGGATTTTTCTGCTGCAGAACCAAGATGGGTCAGTCGATGTCGGGATTGTGACTGAAGGTAGCACTGTCCTCAGGAGTCCTGGGGATCTAAGCAGAGCTTGCTGCTACGTATCTGTTGGGACTGACCTATACGCTAGATCTGTGATACCCCAAGAGCTGTTCAGAAAGATGCTCTCTTACTGAGAGAACTTTTCATTGGCCTGGTCTGTCTGTCTGATTTTCAGCTGATGTAATGTTGTCTTAATGTTTGTATAAAAGTTGAGGTTTCATGTTGGACTGGTACTGGTTGCTGTTGTGGAACTGTAATATGAAATGTCACTGTACTTGGTACATTTAATGAGGATGCAGAGTGTTGTTCTTGGTGAAATTTAGACAAATACAAACTGTCATTGTTCTTGGTGCATTTAAGCCATATGCTGCATTCATTCAGCCTGATGCTCACATGGACATTGTTACATGTTTACTGGCAAGAATAAACCATGTTGAAAGTTGCACTAGGTATTATACCAGGAATTTATGTAATGCAAGTTGAGATTTCCATCAATGCCAGACTCTGTTAACTGGCATTTTATGCTATCGTGCCGTGACTTAAATTGAAGGGCCCATTGGTCTTGGTGCATTTCACCCAGGGTTTGAGAGACACCAAATTAATGTGAGTTTAATTCAGCTGTTTTAATAGTGGGGAAGTTTTGTGTCATGTGTAAAGATAAACTGTTCAGATTTTAACTTGATATTTTTTGTTTGTCAAATCACACAAATGTATAATAAAAATGCTGATGACTGTGGAATGGGCATTAATTGGTTTCATATGTTGACCTGAAGTACTTAAGTTTTAAGAGTGAATACATTTAAAAAATGGTAACGCTTCCTTTTACGGTACTATAATTACCATGTATTTACATGCTAATTACTAGGTAAGTACCATGTAATAAGAGGTAGTTACTGTAAAATTACCATGTAATTACAAGGTAACTATATAGGTAATTACCTTATACTTTTAAAGTAATTACCTAGTCAATTCCAGGCAAATACCAAGTACCTACCTGGTAATAAGTGTTAATTACTGGGTAGTTATAATGTCATTATATACTATTTTGTTAACTGCCAAGTACTTACTAGGTAATTGCCATGCAACTTCTTAAGAAGTACCTGGTAACAGCCAGGTAATAAGTAATTACTCCGTAATTATTAAGTATTTATATGGTAACTATGTGATTAATTATTAGGTACTCACTAAGTAATTATATTATTTCCTAACAACCACATATAATAATTCGTAATTACTGGGTGTTCCTTAAAGTAATTACAAGGCGATTGCATAGTAATTAAAAATGTACTTATTTCATGAGTACCAAGTAATTTTCTGACAACTACCAAGTAACTACAAGGTCATAAATAGCAATTACTGAGTAATTACTAAGTAACACATAGTAAAAACCTTATTATTTACACTGTAAATACTTAGTAAATATATTATTGATTATATTTATTAAACAAACATTATTGATTGTATTTATTTTGTAACTTCACAGCAACTACCCTTTAATTGTACATGACGACTACCGAGGAAGGCTATGTATTGTATTGGTAAATACACAGTAAGTACTGTAAGATTTAGAAAGAAATTATGACACTACCAGTTACTTTCCTATTGGCTACCAGGTGTAATTACCAAGAAATTATGTTTCTACTAGATACTTACCATGTAATTACTAGGAAATGAAGAGTATTTATTAGGTACTACTAGGTATTAACGCCATGTATTTCCCTAGCAGTCAATAGGTTTTTACTACTTACCTGGTAACTTCTTAGTATTTACCCAGTAACTTCAACATTTACCTGGTAATTACAGTTGAACTGTACTGTAAAAGGAAGTGAGGTCTGTTTCCATGTTATTACCTGGTAATTACTTATTTGTTACCCAGGAACTAGAAAAATACCTACATGGAAATTACATAGTTATTAAAGTGTGACTGTACTGTAAAAGGAAGTGAGGTCTGTTTCCATGTTATTCCCTGGTAATTAGTCAGTATTTAGCCCTAAACTAGGAAACTGTCACATCACACAAGACACTTGGACCGAAAATGCTGCCAAACCGACCAGTGACTATGATACAGTGTCAGATTACACTGATACAGATACAGAGTCTGAGTCTCCCCCATGAACAGCACACTGTATCTGTCAGGAGATAAGAGTTCCCATCAAAAACCACCATCACCAACCATCAAATTACATTAAGATGAATGCATGATTTTTACACTTCCTCACTCAAAACACCTCGCTGTGACACATATACAAAAACAAGTGAGCTGCCAAAGATAAACGTTTTAATCCAATGGATTTCAAATTCTCATAAAACAATTTCTGAAACAGTGCAAATTTTGGTAACAGTTTATAAGTACACACTATTAAGCATTAGTTAAGCATTAATAAATATTGAATTCATCATTTATAAAGCATTTTTCTGACATGAATAGTTAGTAATAACACATTTGTACACGCAATTATAAATGCTTTACCCATCAATAATAAGCTTTGGAAAAAAATAATATTTGCAGCTTATCAGCATACTGTGACTGCGTAACATGAACAAGGGTAAACATGGCCAAATCAAAACTTGCCAACACCAAGTGCGCATCACAGAAAATTACAGTACGCAAAATAAATTCAAGTAAACAATTTTGTATTTAAGTACACAAAATAAATCATTTAGTTATATATATATATATATATATATATATATCTATATATATATATATATATCTATATATATATATATATATATATATACATATATATAGGGAGAGAGAGAGAGAGAGAGAGAGATAGATATATAGATATATATATCTATATATATATACACATATATGTATATATATATAAATTTACATATATTTTATATATATATATATATATATATATACATATATACATATATATATATATATATACATATATATGTGTGTGTGTGTGTGTTTATACATATATATATACACACACACACAAATATTTATATTTGTTCTTCTAGTATCAAATATAAAAGTTCAAAGATATTTCACTGTCACTGTTTTTCTAAACCCTTTCTCTGACAAAATTATTCAGCCAGACAAAACAATCAACAGCAGAGAAAATAATCCTGGCAATGTAATTTTAAAGACACTACAAAAACAAACTGCAGTGATTACCTCACTACCACCTTCAAAAGAAGGTTCTTGCATTGGTAACAGTGACTGCAAATTACTTGTTCTTTTTGGAAATGATATAAATTAGTCTGCCAAAAGCACCATCAGGGTGATTCTATGCGAGCCACTCATTCCATTCAATCAGTGAAAGGGGGTCAGAGAGCAAACTGTCAGTGCGGTTTCCCCTCCAGATCTGCTCCTTGTAGGATCTCCAGGCCCTCTTAAGATGCTTCGTGTGGGCACCAGCTTGGGGATCTACATACCACCTCCTGTGGTTAACAGTGTGATGGTTGTATCCTAGTCCAGAGAGCACCCGATAAGCACGCCACTCGTCACTGATAACTGAAGATCTAGGCCTCACGTGATGAACAATTAAAGGAATCAGATGTCTTCAAGATCGTCTCTTCACAAGGCGCTGGATGGGTTCTCTTCATCCTTGATGATGCCTCACACCCAACATCCCAGAGACCCACTTCTTTCTTTTCCACCCACTGGTCATTCTTCCTCTCCCAGACTGAGGCATAAACAAACAAACATAAAAAACCTGAATTTACACATTCTATGTACAACAACTTTCTCAACTCTCCTTGAAACTTATTTAAATTCACAATTGAATTAACATACATTTCTTTTGTGCTGAAAATGAAAATGGCTTTAATGTTTATACTATTATTATTATTGTTATTATTATTATTATTATTACCCACCTGTACATGAACTGCATCGTTACTGAGAGAGACGTTTGAGTGACTGAAGATGGACATATGCCTCACTGAAATTTGTTTTTCCTGTCCTTTATGTGGTATTTGGCGACCAGTCCTTTTAAAAAGAATAGGAACAGACTGTAATTAGGACACACACTGGCACACAGGTTTAGGTAGCAATAATAAACAATAAATATAATCAAGATGGCATTATCAGGTTACCATAAAATGTTAAAATAATCCGCACAACACAAAAATGTGTAATTAGATTGTAGTTTGTCACAAGGATTATTTGCTTAGACTTTTTATTAAATATTTAAATGTGTCAATTTCATCATTATAAAATTACACAGTAAAGCTGTAGACCTTCATGAACACTTTGCTTTTTTTTAGGGGTAATTGATTTGACCTGTTCTAAATGTTTGGTAATAAGTAATTTACTCCTCTCAGGTTGATACTTTTTGAAATGGCTATTCATTGATATGGTCGTTTGTTTAATGAATTAAAGATACAGTTTTTGTTCTTCTACCTGTTTGTTCACATTAGGAAGTTAAGGATTAATTACAATTATGCAATATTCTTATTTCATATACTGTATGTATATATCTATATCTATATATAGATATATATATATATACATAAATATATATATATATGTATACATATATATATGTATATATATATATATATATACATATATATATATATATATGTATATCTATCTATCTATCTATCTATCTATCTATCTATCTATATATATATATTACTGTTTATCTCTTATTCCATTGATAAAATTGCTAAATTGCTCATTAAACAAATTTCATGTAATTACTTAATCCTGCAACACTACATCTCATATTAATCTGACCCAAACATGCACATAAATCAACAAATAACTGCACATTTGTTCAATTTTCCTATATCTATCATTGTGTCTTACCGTGCATATCTGTCTCCACTGTCCGTACTTCTCTTCAGTTTCATGTCCGTATGGCAACTTCTGCATTTAGCTCTTCTTTGAAGCAGTCTCCTCCTCTGTAGCCACTTTATTAGCTTCAGGGCATTTCTTTTTGATATTTCTTTCTTACTCAGTTGTTTTAGTCGAGTGAATCCGCTCATTATCACTGAACCGCTCTGATTCACTGAAGGACTACAATCCCGCTCTGAATACGTCATCAGCGTGGGGCGAATATGCTTCTTCTGCGTCATCAACGTGTCGTCGCAGGTAACTGCAGGCGGGAGCAGACATCACATTTCCCTGGAAGAAACTTGAATGTCGCCAATATCATGCTGAACTCTTTGATTTGTGCGAACGCGGGCCAAAAAGATTGTTGGTGTGGATCATAGAGTCTGTGGCCGTCGATGGCACCAGTGGTAAGTACGTTTTTTTTTTTTTTTTTTTTAAACTGACATACATTAATCATGCTGGCTGGTGTTAGACCATAGAGCATCACCTCACTATACTCTGGTTCAGTTTGTTCAATAAAAACAAAATCTTTTTTAGGAAATATTACAAAAATATGTATCTATATTTATGAATTACTCTTATGATAATTTCAGCAATATAAATGAACAAGGGCTTTACATAAAATAAACCACATGCTCTGAGTGCTTCAGGCAGACCTATATAAGTATTTACATGTATGTATGGTGATCAAAAATAGATACATGCCATTAAGTTCTGAAATATTATTGTATTATTTTTTTCTTTAATTAATGCCATCAAATTGGGCTAAAAATAGTCATAGCCCTACATGTAGGTCTGATAGTGTGTTGACTGTGTGATGCCAGAACAGTTTTGTCTTCACCTGCACTGAATGGCTGGTACAAACACAGTGGTGAAAGGGTTTCTCAGTCTGCAGACATTAAATCTCAGTTTTAACTGCTGAATCAACACCTTAGATGTTAGTATAAACCAATGTCTCTGTTATTTACGTCCCAAATGATGCAAGAAGCTGCTATGTTCACAAATTTGCTGCATAGTAAAGCTTTGTAATTTATCACAGAGATTTCCAGATTTATTTTTACAATTAAAGTGTTGATCTGTAAATATGGCTAAATCCCTTAGTCTAAGAGTATTAGACAAAGGGAAAAAAGAAGTTGTGTATGTTCAAACTATGATCTAACAAAATACAGGAGATCCACTGGATCAGTTACAGATACAACAGACTAGCCGAGATCAGAGATGAATGAAAACCTTTGTTGGTACTGAATGTTTTGAATACATTTTAAAATGTTTTTTTTTGTTTGTTTGTTTGTTTGTTTGTTTTTAAAGGTGTTTCCATTGCCTGCTCAACCACAGGATTTGGAGATGTGTCAGCTGAGGGTAGAAGTCCTAAAGCAGAAGGCTGAAGAGCTTACCAAGGAAAGAGACTATCCAAAAGAACAGTTGGCAGCAGATAAGATTTACTACACACAGTATGAACACACATTTAAATACACCTTGGTCTTACTTTGTTAGTTTATCTCTGGACACTTGAGAATCAATATATCTATCTTTATATATGTAGTAGGTTGAAAAACGCTACTTGTTTATGTTTTGTATTATAACAGACCCCCCTATTTTTTTAAGTGTTGAACAGATTTAATACCATCCAAATAGTATGGCATTACAGCATGCCTAAAATGCATCAGCAGATGGCGCTGTTGCGCTGCTGTGAATGCAGGGGAGACTTTTTACTGCTCATGCGCAGCTCAGAATAAAGAGAGCTACGGCAGAGCAAGGAGCTAATCCGTGTCCATGTCTCTCCTTGCTTCACAGGTATGTTTAAACTTGTTTCTTTTCCAAACAAACTATGTTTGCCGATCAGTATAGAGTTATTATGAGTGCTTTTGTGATGTTTTGGGCTGTAGACTGATTGGAAGAGTGTCGTGGTTGTGCTTTGTGGTCGAGTGTGTGGTGCCGAGATGAGCGGGTTACGTTCGGTTGTTTTTCTGTTGCATGTTGGCGCCGTGTTGCCGCGCAGTTTGTGTGGAGCTGAGACGGCATTGCGTGTGTGTGTGTGTGTGTTCCCGCGTGTGCGTGTGTGTTCGCGTGTGCGTGTGCGCGCGTGTGTGGTTGTTGGATTGAAAGTGAATGTAGATATTTAAGCAAGAGTATGATTTGGGTTAAAGTGATATTTTGGTTAAGCAATTGAATTAAATGTTGAATATGATTTATGCAGTTGAACATTTGAATGTATGAATTCATGTTTATATGCATGTTTTCTGAACTTATATTGTTATTATGAAATGTAAATGCATAATGCAGTTCAGCTCAGAATAAAGAGAGCTACGGCAGAGTAAGGACCTAATCCGTGTCCATGTGTCTCCTTGCTTCACAGTTTCCCGCATTATTTTAGGTTTCACAGCGCACATCCGCCTGTGATAACCTTTGCTATCGGCCCAGATTCCCCTAGGTCTGGTGCTGGTAACATATACATATATATTTATGCCTCTTTGTGCCACTTAGCCTAATGTTTGTATTTATTTTAACAGCTCTTTAATAGGGGGGCAGCAGTTCCACCCAGGCAGTTGACTTGCCTTCATCTTCCCCTTGTGACAGCTCAAGTGAATATTCCTCTGATGCTTCATCTGACTCCTCCTTTGAATCATTCTCATCAGAAGAAGACAAGAGGAAGAAGAAAAGGAAGAAGGGGAGAGAGAGAAAGGCCAAGAAGTCAAAGAAATGGAAACAAAGACACGTAAGAGAGGCAAAGAGGTTTTTTCAACCACTCCATTACTTTGCTCACTAAATACTTATTCAAAATAGTTTTTTCTTGTTATTTGATTTAGCAAGCAAATCCTTAATATGCAGTATATATGCCAGATTTTATACCATACATAAAATCTATTGATTTTGCTTGATTACACTTATGCATGCATTCCTTTAAGTCATCATCTAACCATGGTGTGCTTATATTTTTATTGTGTTTTTCTTTTATGGTGCAATTTTTTGTACTATTGACATAAACATTTTATTAAGTTAACCAGTACCACCTCTGGATCTTGTTCTCATTTTATGTGAACCAATTTACGTCTTCTACAAATAATTCTCGGTTGAACATTTATTTATTTTTTTAACATTATACCTTTGGTCTTCTCTTAGGCACTTGCACCTTTCTCACAACAGCAACCAAAATGTGATCATTACAACCTACAGTTATAGATACCGTTTTGGAGAATAACTCAGCGACATTAGTAAAAATCTGATCCATGTATGTCGAACTAATGTAGGACTCTTGTAGAACTCACAGTGCCACACGCTGTTAACCTTAATCTAGTTAATAATCTGGGATAACCCACATGCATCTGCAGGTCTGAGTTTGAGTTTACAGAGCAGTCTGCTGAGCCCCAGTCTATATTCAGGTCACCAAAAAATAACTTTCATTTTTTAATTCACATTCTCGCTCTAATATTTTAAATATTTTGTCAAGATAAACACCAAGCAGTCTGTTACAGCAACCAATCATAACAGACCTGATCCAAGGTAAATTTAACTGCAGCCACAGTACCTCAATCTCAGATAGCATGAGATCATGCATGATTTTTACCAGGAAATAATCCTGAATATGAAAAGCAACCCTGCCCCATTAAGCATACTTATATTTCCCCAAACTCCGATCACCTTATATCATTAATGCTGTGTCTGAAAGTTTCGTTCTGTATGTCACTCAGCAACTGTCAAAACATGTTGGTTTTCCAATATTTCTGTAGTTTTGTTAACTTATTCCTTGAGCTACAAGTACTGATGTTACTGTCTTTAGACCTTTTGTGGATAGTTTAAGATAATAGCATTGCATGAATCTAAGAACTGGCATTTCATATGCCCAAATGGCAACAGAGCTGTCCAAGTAGCTAAATTGTTTACCTTCCCTAAGGAGGTTATTATAATTTGGTGGTGATCCAGATAACTAGTGAATGACTGGTTTTGTTCAATAACTGCCAAACTAACAATGATATCAGTATGATTCCAAATGTAAGGTGTAGGTTTTCAGGATCAATGAATCATATTATCCCTACCTGTAGAAAAATGCTATAGTAACTCAAATTATCTTATAATGCTTCACAAAAAATCTCAATTGTCACAGAAAATAAAGCAGTTATTTAGGAAACAATTGCCATATTCAACTTGTTTTTAGGTTTCTTGCTCTGAATATTTTAGAGTTCTGTCCTCCGAACACAATTCTATCCTGGATATCCTCTGTGTTCTGTTGGCAAGACTAGGGATGTAACGATATGGAAATTTTGTATCACGATTATTGTAACCAAAATTATCACGGTTATCATTATTATCGCGGTATTGTTGCAGTGTGCTCAAAATGTTCTAAAAGTACTTTTACACAGAATTGAAATCATTTAACCCCTTTATTGTTATATTCATAACAGTTCTTTTGTCTTTTTTGTCAATAAATGTGTCAGACTCAGAGGCCAAACAATGCAAACGGCGCATGTGCACCTCGCGTGAGGCTCCTTAATCGAGGACAGATACATAGTTCCGGCTCTTCCAAGCAAAGAGTAGCATCACCGTGCATTACTGAGGCAGCTTGGTGATCAAGCATGATATAACGGTAGTTTTAATTGGACACGGTAACGATTATCGTGGGAAATTTTATCGCGGTTTACCATTTTACCGGTAACCGTTACATCTCTAGGCAAGACCAATACCTGGGTTTAATCACAATGCTGAAAAGGGTCTCGGGGCTCTATTTTCTTGAAAGTACTGCCTCTTCATTGAAAGTGACAAGAAATTTGTGTAAGTGCCACCATATTTTTGTTTTTACTTTGGATAACCCTAATTCTTTGTCCTCTGAATTACAGCCAAAGATTCTGCTCAGGTGGTGGCCCGTTACAAAGAAGTTCTACGGCTGTTCATTCAAGGAAAGACCATGTCTGCTGCTTTCAAGAGTGTTGGGGTGAACCGGAACACTGTTGTTGTCAGTGCTCCAATCACAGAGCTGTTCATTGCTGCTCCCAGTAAATACAAGGAACTCCTTGAAAACTATAACAGTCAGGTGAAACTCAGTGTGTTTGCCACACAGTGTGCCACTTCAATTCAGGAGGACACAGACAGAGCTGAAAAAGTTAAAGCCTTCACGGTTTCCGGGAAACTGCTTCCCCTAAAAACAAAGTAGGCTACAGTGCTGAATGTTGAATCAAAGTTCATTGTTGAAGTTGGACACTTGAAGATTTTCTTTTGATTTTTCACAACATTTTTTATTTGTATAATAATTTTATGAGGTATTAAGTGTATTTTTTTTAGGGGTTAAATTATCATTTTTGAATTTTTACTCAGTGAAAGGCTTAAGTATAACACCAAATGACAGCGAAATATTTCTGAACTTTTTTTTTGATACTAGCAGAACATCTTTTATTTATATTTATATATATATACACACACACACACACACACACATATATATATATATATATATATATATATATATATATATACACATATATATATACATATATTTATATATCTATATATATATATATATATATATATATATATATATATATATGCATATATAAAACTTGTGTACTTAAATACAAAATTGTTTACTTGAATTTATTTTGTGTACTGTAATTTTCTGTGATGCGCAGTTGGTGTTGGCAAGTTTTGATTTGGCCATGTTTACCCTTGTTCATGTTACACAGTCACAATATGCTGATAAGCTGCAATTATTATTTTTTTCCAAAGCTTATTATTGATGGGTAAAGCATTTATAATTGCGTGTACAAATGTGTTATTACTAACTATTCATGTCAGAAAAATGCTTTATAAATGATGAATTCAATATTTATTAATGCTTAACTAATGCTTAATAGTGTGTACTTATAAACTGTTACCAAAATTTGCACTGTTTCTGAAATTGTTTTATGAGAATTTGAAATCCATTGGATTAAAACGTTTATCTTTGGCAGCTCACTTGTTTTTGTATATGTGTCACAGCGAGGTGTTTTGAGTGAGGAAGTGTAAAAATAATGCATTCATCTTAATGTAATTTGATGGCTGGTGATGGTGGTTTTTGATGGGAACTCTTATGTCCAGACAGATACAGTGTTGTGTTCAGGGGTGAGACTCAGACTCTGTATCTGTATCAGTGTACTCTGACACTGTATCATAGTCACTGGTCAGTTTTGCAGAATTTTCGGTCCAAGTGTCTTGTGTGATGTGACAGTTTCCTAGTTTAGGGCTAAATACCGACTAATTACCAGGGACTAACATGGAAACAGACCTCACTTCCTTTTACAGTACAGTCACACTTTAATAACTATGTAATTTCCAGGTAGGTATTTCTGTAGTTCCTGAGTAAGAAATAAGTAATTACCAGGTAATAACATGGAAACAGACCTCACTTCCTTTTGCAGTACAGTCACACTTTAATAACTATGTAATTTCCATGTAGGTATTTTTCTAGTTCCTGGGTAACAAATAAGTAATTACCAGGTAATAACATGGAAACAGACCTCACTTCCTTTTGCAGTACAGTTCAACTGTAATTACCAGGTAAATGTTGAAGTTACTGGGTAAATACTAAGAAGTTACCAGGTAAGTAGTAAAAACCTATTGACTGCTAGGGAAATACATGGCGTTAATACCTAGTAGTACCTAATAAATACTCTTCATTTCCTAGTAATTACATGGTAAGTATCTAGTAGAAACATATAATTTCTTGGTAATTACACCTGGTAGCCAATAGGAAAGTAACTGGTAGTGTCATAATTTCTTTCTAAATTTTACAGTACTTACTGTGTATTAACCAATGCAATACATAGCCTTCCTCGGTAGTCGTCATGTACAATTAAAGGGTAGTTGCTGTGAAGTTACAAAATAAATACAATCAAGAATGTTTGTTTAATAAATATAATCAATATATTTACTAAGTATTTACAGTGTAAATAATAAGGTTTTTACTATGTGTTACTTAGTAATTACTCAGTAATTGCTATTTATGACCTTGTAGTTACTTGGTAGTTGTCAGAAAATTACTTGGTACTCATGAAATAAGTACATTATTAATTACTATGCAATTACCGTGTAATTACTTTAAGGAACACCCAGTAATTACGAATTATTATATGTGGTTGTTAGGAAATAATATTATAATTACTTAGTGAGTACCTAATAATTAATCACATAGTTACCATATAAATACTTAATAATTACTGAATAATTACTTCTTATTACCTGGCTGTTACCAGGTACTTCTTAAGAATTTGCATGGCAATTAGCTAGTAAGTACTTGGCAGTTAACAAAATAGTATATAATGACATAATTACCCAGTAATTAATACTTATTACCAGGTTGGTATTTGCGTGGAATTGACTTGGTAATTACTTTAAAAGTATAAGGTAGTTACCTATATAGCTACCTTGTAATTACATGGTAATTTTACAGTAATTACCCCTTATTACATGTACTTACCTAGTAATTAGCATGTAAATACATGGCAATTATCGTACCGTAAAAGGAAGCGTTACCGGAAGTCCTCCTCATTAGACGTGCATCTTGTTGCCAGAATAATAATACTGTAAAATTTAAAGCAACCCCTTTATAGTGTACCAAATGAAGAAAGTCCTACGTCTGTCACAGATACTGAGGACAGACACTCTTCACAGACAGAGATCTGCTTGGTACCTAATAAAGATAGTCCTACATCTGTCACAGGTACTGAGGACAGACACTCTTCACAGATGGAGATCTGCTTGGTAACTAATGAAGGAAGTCAGACATAAGTCACAGATACTGAGGATGACAGACACTCTTCACTCTTAACAGACGGAGATCTGCTTGGTACCTAATGAAGATAGTCTTACATCAGTCACAGATACTGAGGATGACTGAAACTCTTCACAGATGGAGGTCCGCTTGGTACCTAATGAACATAGTCCTACATCTGTCACAGATACTGAGTGCAGACACTCTTAACAGACGGAGATCTGCTTGGTACCTTATGAAGATAGTCCAACATCTGTCACAGATACTAAGGACAGTCACTCTTCACAGATGGAGATCTGCTTGGTAACTAATGAAGATAGTCCTACATCTGTCACAGATACTGAGGACAGACACTCTTCACAGACGGGAGATCTGCTTCGTACCTAATGAAGATAGTCCTACATCAGTCACAGAAACTGAGGATGACTAACACTGTTCACAGATGGAGATCTGCTTGGCATGTAATGAAGATAGTCCTTCGTCTGTCACAGATACTGAGGACAGACACTCTTCACAGACGGAGATCTGCTTGTTAACTTATGAAGATAGTCCTACATCAGTCACAGAAACTGAGGATGACTAACACTGTTCACAGATGGAGATCTGCTTGGTACCTACTGACGATAGTCCTACATCTATCACAGATACTGAGGATGACAGACACCCCAGATAGCAAAATGTAACTGGAGCGGACATGGGCCAGATGTACTGCAAATTTCGGCCCAATTTCGTAAAGTGGATCTGCCCCAGTGTCTTTTTGAACAATGGGCCAAACTCAGTATGGATTCACTTGCCGGATCAGCAAACAGTTTTGGGCCAGAACTGGTCCAAAGTAGCAACAACCACATTTATGTATGGCCCGGATATGGTTACCCAATTGCTACACTCTGGGCCAGCACTGGGCCAGATGTAGTCCAGATTGGTATCAAAACCATATTCAGTATTAAATATGGGGGTCCATTTTGTTCAATGTATCATAGTTTAACGTGTTTATATTGCAAATTAAATTTGTCTATTTAAAGCAATAATGACAACACTTCTTTTTCATTAAAGTAACATTTATTAATGCTAACAGGGTGCACCATTACATTATGACATTGTTTTTTCATAAAAGATTTTCAACTCCACATTAAAGATAAGCCATTTTTAGATTGTAAAAAACATATTGTATTCCAACATTGAAACATTTCAAGAAATACAGAGTAAATGCTTTATCCCTGAATATGTTGTTCTGCAACAAATTCTGAATTACTTAACTTGCAGACAGGGCTGAACACTTGAATACACCGCCGGCCATTGAGAGAGAGTTCAAGGGGTTCACAAGTTCCTGAGCACCCTTGGGTTCTGAGCCGTAGACCTAGGGATGACAAACATGTGTGATTACAATTGATTTAATGATTAAGGACTATCAAATAAAATACTGAGTTGTTGCAATTTACATTGTAACTAGAATTTGCAAAGGGTGAGAGAGAGGAGATTTAGGATAAAGACATTATTTGAAAGGATGAACAGTGAACAAAATAGAGAAGTGTTTTTGTCTGATAAAATCTATTTGAAATCTTTATTTGTAACTTATTGAAATGAATGTTGACTTTTGAACAAAACCAGTGTGCAACTATTGTGAGATTCAAACATTGGCTTGAGAATTTTTTTTATTAACATTGGCAGGTCTAGACCTGTTGATGTTTTGTTAGCGTCTTGAGATAGCGCTTGTTATGGTTTGGTGCCATACAAATAAAGATTGATTGATTGATTGATTGATTGATTGAAAAAGACCCATCAGAGCTTGGGTTCCACTGGGCCTTTCTTTGTGTTAATAATTTAAACCAGTACAAAAAGTCCTGTAGCAGAAATGAGAGTCGACAGCCACCTGCAAGTAGCAACTGTGCACGCAAACATACACCTCAGCTCCCACCAAAGACCCTTTGGGTGAGTGATTGTTTTCCTTTTTTTTTAATGCATCTGACATTATGACATTAAAACAAACTAAATCAGCTGTCTTTATTTGTCTATATTTCTCTTTATCTTAATGCCTTGCTCACAAAGCAATCAAGACTTTATATTGTGTTAGATGTCAACTTGTTCAAATACAATCAAATGTAAGGTGTACAATGTAAGATTACACAGCACTGATGTGCTGTTGTACGTATTACTGTAAACATGATGTATTGCATATTAAGATGTCTATTTGACTGATGCATGACGAAAATGTGATATTTTTAATCAGTTTTTTTATGGACCCTTGGAATACTAACTGGTGCCATTTGCATTAGCTAATAGGGACCTTTTAAAATAAATAAACTGTGTTAATAGTGTATTATAGCAAAGAGGAAGACTTCTCTCCCTCCCTCCATCTACAGTGCTGTGAAGAAGTATTTGCCCCCTTCCTGATTTCTTTTATTTGTTGCATATTTGTCACACTGAAATGTTTCAGATCATCACACAAATTTTAGTTTTAGACAAAGATAACCTGAGTAAATACAAAAGGCAGTTTTTAAATGATGATTTCATTTTTTAAGAGAAAGAAGCTATCCAAACCAACATGATCCTATGTGGAAAAAGTGGGAGATAAGTGGTGTCTGAGGCCCCCTCCTCTGTTTAAAAGGAGGGGCCATGTCAAACTAGAACGGCCATCTTTAAACAGAGGAGGGGCCTCAGACACCACTTATCTCCCACATACAATGCTGTCTTTAGAGCCCTCCCAAGGAGGCGCAGCCGTCTTTCACACCGTCAGCCAGGTGACTCTGACGACTCTCATAGGAGAGCCGGGGGTGAACAACTGCCCAGCAGGGCCATTGTCCCACTTTAACACCTAACGAGCCGCTGGCTCAGTCACATAATGGCTTGTTTTTGTGCTTTGCTACCTCCCTCCGGGTATAAATATCCTTACTCCCCACCAGGATCTTTGGAACTGAAGAAGCTTCTTGGATGAGGTAACGTTTTCCACTCACACGAGCTTGGTCAGTTGACCGCGATTCGCTTTGATTGACATGAGTCATGGCCTGGATGACTGAGAATATCCACAGATTTATCATGCATTTTTCTTTTCTTAAATTAGTTTTTAAAAGTATTAATAATTTTGCCTTGAAGCCTTATCCAAATTTATTCAAAGACAAAACAGCCGAGTAACCAGAAGGAAGGTGATTCATTACCGGAAATCAAATTAACCACAGATTTAAAAACCTTCTCCACAAAGGTCAAGCACTGGCTACAAGCTAATCAGAGCTGTGGTCATTCTTAGTCTGCCATGTTGTTTACTTATTTTGAACTGGCTTGCTTGTTTATTTTATGTAAACATTTATTTTATTGTTATTCTGTAAACTTTTGTGTCATGTGTTTTAAAATTTGTTTATTCAGAGGCCCAACTAGGGACAAGGGCTGGATATTAGCATTTGCTATAAACTCTCTGTGCAGCACATCAGATTCATGCTCAGTGATGGAAAGATGTTAAACTGCATCGTCCTATCAAATAAATAAATTCAAATTCAAACAGCTAAAGGAATTCACAGAGACATTGTGAGAAAGAACTTGACTTTTCAAGTGTGAAACTAGGTACCCTGAAAAAATTAAATATACACACATTCGAACCAAACATTATAACACAGAAACATGTTTGACCACATGTTCTGATGGTCAAGGATTCAAGTAATATCAAATACAACACCATAACCTCTTGAACAGTTAATGATGAATTCAGTTATTTGACTAACTGTTGTTAATGTCGGTGTTAGTGTGATGGACCCAGAGCAGAGGCAGAGATCAGATCATAAATGAACACCAAGGTTTATTTACAGGGGATAACAAAAACTGGTGATATGTACAAAGGTGGTGGCAGTGGCAGGAGCTCGTGGAGACCTGGGAGAAAAACAGAGGAGAGAAACTGATTAGGCCACAGGGAAACCCAAACTGTCCAAAAACACTTCCAAAAAACCAAACTTAGAAAATGAATCATTCAGAGAATGAAGAGCAGAGATTAAAGCCAGTACGAACTGTGAGCAGTACGAACCACAAACTGAATTGTAATCAGCCGGCGAGTAGAGAAGTCCTCCACCAGCTTAAGTAGGGAAGCCTCCTCATCAGGTAGACCAGGAACAGGTGGTGAAGAGAGTGGAGAGCAGCTCCAGTTGCCGCCCATACCGGATACCCGCATGAGGCGTGAGAGAAGGGAATGTAGCTCCGTGGCGCCAACTCCACCACAGGTGAAAAGGGTAAGTGCAGTGCAGGGAAAAGAGGAGACAACCCGAGAGGGGGAGGAGAGGAGCAAAACTGGAGGACTGACGAGCAGTCCTCACACTAACATTGGTAACATAGTAACTTTTTTTTCACAGTTTAAACTTTTCAAGTAATACATTTATGCATTCTGTACTCACGTGTAATTACTGCCTTTATTGCCATTTGTCTGAAGGCCATCTTGCCATTTGCTCCCTTCCAGCTGATTTTCTTTGCCACACTATCACAAAAAATGTGTGACAGGATGTTCCAGGTAACATGCTTGGTGTCCTGCCCCCCAATGGAACCCAGGACCGAAATCTGGGGTAACAAAAAAATAAGACAAATTATAACTGTAAATGAACTATACTGTTAATTTCATAACTTTAATTACTTTAAAAGCATAAAGAAACAACAGGGGGAGAACAGAGGAAGAGAGAGAGAAAAAGTGATAGCCACAGGAATCAAAAGTCAAAAATAGCCAAATATCACTCTACAAATAAAAGAGGAATTAGCACTCAGTATTAGATTTGGGGGACTGAAACTGTAGATATACGAAAAAGAAAAGTGTTAATCATGTTAAAATAACGAATGAGTCTTGAAAAGGCCTCCCAACTGTGAAAAATATCAATGTATAACTTGCATTAAAAGAGATGCAGGACACTCTTAGTGCTTTATAACCAAAATTTCAAAAACAAAGTAATGCAACTAAAATTCTTAAGTCTGAAAGTGCACAAAATTTGTCCTGATGTCAAGCTGAAAGTAAGAGAGTATACATTTCTTAAAAGTATTATTCAACAATTTAATAATGAATAATATGGCAGTTTTGATTTAACATGGCATCACTGTAATACCATATTATATTAAATTTGTTAATTTAGAACTTAAATGACAACGATGGTGTGTTTACTCTGATGATAGGGCTCATCAACAAAAATAACAGTCGGTTAATATCAACAAGTGTTTTCAGTTTTATTACAGTGATATAATTGTCATTGCTGTTATTTTGTGTTTACATAAATATTTATTTCACATCAAATGGGATGGGGGTCAGAGGGTCTTCCTCTTACATTTTAAAATTAGATTTTTATAATAATCGTCAAGTAGTTTTGTGATCTTTAAGGTGCTTTTTAAAATTTCTTATCAGTGTTTTTGAAGCTCATCTCACTTCAATAATTTAACAATAACAAAACATGTCAGATGAACATACAACAGTGACTGACACACACCTGAGCCTGCAGTCTACTGAATGAGAAAGAGGGGGGAGAGACTGACAGTTATCACATTCCCTCACTTCAAAAAAGAGGTCATATTTCTGATATAGAAACGGTCATATTCCCCGTTTCTCTCGAAGCCATCATCTACACGCCTCCGCTTTAAAAGTTTGACTCTCCATCCCTTCACAGCAGCAGCTTATGTAATATAGTTATTCTACATGCCGGCCTGTTTATCTTAATAAAATGCTTAACATGATGTCACGTTTAACTTACGGCTGAAGATGCAGCAGCGTCCCGCTCTCCCTGCAGGCTGCAGCGGGTCACACAGAGGTCATAGGAGGAACACAAGTGAAGCGGGCTGCCGAGCCCTGGCCTTCACGTTGATAATGATTTCCTTGTGGATTTAATAAACTAACGTTATCTAGCCAAGTTAGTAGCATGTGGCTTATGTGCTGTGTTAAAATGAATGCTGACGCTGCCGTCTAGTGCACATACAAATGCTAAAGACATAACGTTAACAGACATATCAATTCCAACCAAACTTTGTGTTCCAGTTGCTGCTTAACCTTAACGCTCGATTGAATGACTCCTGTGTAGTCTCGCAGCGCGGATGCCCGCCTTCCAGCTGCGCGCTGCTGTGACGTCACACATCGACCGTTAACTTTCAGATTTTGAGCGCTTCCGGTCTGCACGGTCCGCTCCGGCACAGTGCTTAACTTATCATTTGGACTGTCAGACTGATGATCCTGGCAGCATCTGGCGCACTGACGTTCAGCGGGCATGATTGCTACGTGAATCTGACGAGCTGAGGCCGGATCCGGCACAGAGTCACCTGCTATCTGGGACTCTTCGCAGAGGGAGGTCTGCTTGGTACCTAATGAAGAGTGTCAGTCATCTGTCACAGATACTGATGATGACAGGCACTCTTCACAGACGGAGAATTGCTTGGTAACTTATGAAGATAGTCCTACATCTGTCACTGATACTAAGGGCAGACACTTTTCACAGATGGAGGTCTGCTTGGTACTTAACAAAGTTAGTCCTACATCTGTCTTAAATACTGAGGATGACAGACACTCTTCACAGACAGAGATCTGCTTGGTACCTGCAGAGTGTAGGGTCTCACATGCAAAGGCTGATTATTACAGTTGGCCTGACACAGGCAGACTAATGCAGCACCATTCTTTAACAGTTACCATGGCAACGAGGGGGAGGAGGCAGAACATGTTCCTTTGATCTTCCCTTGCTGCTGATTGGACCTCTGGATCAAAGGACATTCCTCTGGTGCTGCTTTGGTGATTCCATCAGTCCATATATGGACATAGACTCTGATATGTCTATATAAGTAAGATCAGGATTGTGCAGACTTAATTGGACATCAGAGCAAGAACAATGAACAACACAGAGGCAAATACACAGACCAACATTTTGGTCAACAAGGACCTACTCAGGCGTCCGCCTGACATCCATGCAGTGGCTTAATCTAGAGGCTGGATCACTGGACCCGAGAACAAAACCCAAACTGACGGAGATGTGTTTGGAATTAATCGATGTTGCAGCAACACACATCTTTGAGCTCTTGCAGTGTGAGAGTGATGGTTGACTGACATTCTTCACAGATGGAGATCTGCTTGGTACCCAATCACTATAGTCCTACATCTGTCTTACATACTGAGGATGACAGACACTCTTCACAGAAGGAGATCTGCTTGGTACCTAATGAAGAGTGTCAGTCATCTGTCACAGATACTGAGGATGACAGACAGTCTTCACAGAAGGAGATCTGCTTGGTACCTAATGAAGATAGTCCTGCATCTGTCACAGATACTGAGGATGACTGACACTCTTCACAGATGGAGATCTGCTTGGTACCTACTTAAGATAGTCCTACATCTGTCACAGATACTGAGGACACACACTCTTCACTGAAGAAGATCTGCTTGGTAACTAATGAAGGTAGTCCAGAATTGAATTAGTTCTTTCTTTTCCCATGCTGAACATGGGAAAAGCACCGTACAGTCCTGGTGAGTACAGTGTCCTCCACACAGAAGTTAATGTAATCCGTTATACAGTCTGTGAGGTTGTCGATGTCCTCCCCGTGAGGATCACAGAACTCCTTTCACACAGTTGACTCAAAACCTTCCCGTCAGAGCCTTTTCAGTCTCCTCAGACCATCTCTTAACTGTGGGGTCACAGCTGGCTGCCTGTGGAAAAGTGGTTTGTACACGGGCTGGAGATAAACCAGGTTGTGGTCTGATCTCCACAGGGGAGGGAGGGGTGATGACTTGTATGCATCCTTGGTGTTTGCATACAGTAAGTCCAGTATTTTATTGTCTCTGGTGTGGCAGGTGACATACTGGGTGAAAGTGGGCAAAGTGGAGGATGGAGAGGTGTGATTAAAGTCCCCAGAGATGAGGAGGAGGGCCTGAGGGTGTTTGGTCTGTAGCCAGCTGACTGCAGAGTGCAGGGTCTCACATGCAAAGGCTGATTATTACAGTTGGCCTGACACAGGCAGACTAATGCAGCACCATTCTTTAACAGTTACTATGGCAACGAGGGGGAGGAGGCAGAACATGTTCCTTTGATCTTCCCTTGCTGCTGATTGGACCTCTGGATCAAAGGACGTTCCTCTGGTGCTGCTTTGGTGATTCCATCAGTCCATATATGGACATAGACTCTGATATGTCTATATAAGTAAAGCCTGGCTCACACTACGATTCTCGGCCCGATTTAGCAGGTTCGGTTCTCCCGACAATCGGGGAAGAAATCTGGTCGGGGACTAAAATCGGCCCGACGTTCGGCCAAGATTATCTTCTAGTGTGAGTGGGTGAGAGATGAATCTTAAGCCCCACGATCGTCTCACAGACCCGTCGGAGCCGCCCCGATAATTTTCAAACATGTTTGATATTTATCTGGATGATTACGCAACTCGAATTCGCTGAGGATGACAGTAGCCAATCAGAGAAAGCCATCTACGATGACCGGAAATGACCGCGAGAAAGGAGTTATCAGATCCAAGAATGGCGAGCACTAAGAGTGTACGGGTGAAATGGACAGCGGAGATGGAGGACAGTCTTATCGACCTGTGGCAAGACCACGAATGTCTTTACAACGTCTCCTGCAAAGATTAAAACAACCGATATGAAAAGGACAAGCGTTGGAGACAGATCGCATCCACATTAAATATTCCAGGTGAGATATTCCAGGTAATCACCCAGCGCTGATATCCAGGACAACAGCACTCGTTCTCATGTGATATTGCTTGTATACATTGTACAAGCGCATTTTACAACAAGAACAAGCGAGGCGGAATAATTTGTTTGCTTTATGTAATTATTTATTTGGCTCCGCCAACACAAACGGCTCTTCAACTGCAGTGAGAAATGGCTGTTGCTACGCTACACACAATCATTTCCTCTTGCTTGCTACTTTGTCTGCATATTGCCGTTACTTTGTATCATCGGTTAAACGCCTGCGGAGCAGAGTGCTGTAGGCCTACATCTGTACAAGAACTGTTCTATTGTACTTCACATCAGCGCTCATGTAACTGTAAATGAAGCGAAGCCTGCGAGCTAGTTCAGGCAGACAACTCGAGCAGCGCTGCTATTCACATGTCACATTCACATATCATACGTCACACTCCTTACATCAATCCTCCAATCACACTCTCCACCTCTCAATTTGGCGGTGTATTTAAACTGGGAGTTTACCCATCTCTCCCTCTGCTCGGCAAACGTCTATGCTGCCAGACACTGATTTGTTGCGTGTTCTTTCAGCTGCTCTCTCATGCGTTTGTCATCATACCTTTTGCTCCGGTGATCCTGATGTCTCTCGTCGTCTCCGATTCAGTGAGTGCGTCTCAGCGGTCATGGGAGGGCGCTGGGCTTAATCCTGAAACCCCAGATTCAGTCCCTGAAGTTCGCTTTGCGAGTGAATCGGACCCTCTCGTCCTCGCCAGATCTCCCGCACATCCGCAAACAACCCTCCGGATGATCCTTGCGCCGCCTCTTGGAAGAGCTCTACGCCCGTAACATCACCGAGCAGCCGGCTTCAGCCACGAAGACGTTTTCGATTGTTTGATGATCCAGCAGAACTCCAGATTCCTTCCGGGGGGAAGGTAAGCGCCAGGTAGCACTGCCATTGTCCCTCCTGAGCTGGAGCCCGGCGCTGCCTCCCAAGCAAAGCAGCCAGATTCCAGCTTCTCCACAGACGCATCCGCCCGGTCTGCACGAAGTTAAATCAACGCTGAACACCGTGGAAACAACGCCACGCCATGTGAGCCGCCTGGGTCCCTCTCCCGTATCCATAGCTACGCCCGACACTTGTGCATCCCGGTTGACGGCATACCGCAAAGGACCCTGGGATTTGCAGTTCCAATCCTGCCACGGGTTCTCGGTTCCAGCCTGCTGCTGCTGCCATTCCTGGTTCTCTAAGGAATCAAATCTGCTCGGGTAATCTCATTCCGTAATCTTTAACATTTGACACAATGATTGAATTATGTCTTCTTCAGGGTATGTTAGATCATCTGCTCGTATCATTATTTTAATCATATTTTATCTATTTTATTCATTCATCTGAGATGTTATGGTTAATCATATACCCTAGTACATAATTATTTAAAGTAATTTTATGAAACTTTGCTCTTATCTCAACAGGTCATAATATTAATTTGGTGAAGAATCTGTTGTATGGTTCTGAATTTCGCCCCATTTAAATATCCAAATCAGATTTAAATGAGCCCTGCACCTGAGATTCTCCACTCTGCACGATCAGATCTTGCAGGAATGGCGGGCAAAAAATCAAAAAAGAAGAATTTCACAGAAAGCGAGGTGGAGGGGCATCTCTGTGAAGTAGAGAAGCGCAAACATGTACTTTTTGGCACGCCTCTGGCATAACGCCAAAAGGAAGAGGAGCGAAAGGGAGAGCGTGACCGGCAAGTGGTCAACGCTGGGGTCAGAGGAGCGCACAGACGCGGAGGTGAAGAAGAAGTGGTCCAATGTGAAGGTGGACGTTAAACGGAGGATGGCTACCCACCGCCAGAGTGTGACCAAGACAGGCGGAGGTCCTGGCGGAGAGGAGCCCACCACCTTTGATCAGAGAGTGGCAGCATTATTAGGTGCAACTGCTCTCTCAGGGGTGGTGGGGAGCACATGGGTGACTCCAGATTTCACCCAAGGTAAGTAGGCTATGTGTTTATTAGTATAACTCACAACATGTTTTCATTGTGCCTGCTCGCAGCCTGAGATAGGCCACAAGTGTCATGCGTAGTGCCGCTTTTGTAATGTTTGGAGTACAGCATTTCAATTTAAACATGTCAGCCTATCAAAGAATGGACATTGACTCGCTTTGTAACGGAATTTATTTCAAAACAGGTGAGAACACGCTGCTGGGGGCCTCTCCATCGCCTCCGCTGGCCCCGAGTGTCTCCAAGGCCAGAGGCCCAGGGTCCTCCATCATCTCCAGGGTCTCCGCATCACAGGCACGGGGTCCTCCTCCACCATCCCCGGCGCCACAGGCCCGGGCGCTCCTCCATCATCTCTGGGGTCTCCAAGGCCACAGGCACGGGCGTCCTCCACCGCCCCCGCGCCACAGGCCCGACGCCCTCCATCATCTCCAGGGTCTCCGGGCGCCACAGGCACAGGGTCCTCCTCCACCATCCCCGCGCGCCACAGGCCCAGCATCTCCATCATCTCCGGGGTCTCCGCATCACAGGCACGGCGCCCTCCTCCACCGCCCCCGGCGCCACAGGCCCGGTGTCCTCCATCATCTCCGGGGTCTCCGGGCGCCACAGGCACGGGTCCTCCTCCACCATCCCCGGGCGCTACAGGCCCGGTGTCCTCCATCATCTCCGGGTCTCAAGGGCCACAGGCCCAGGGGCCTCCTCCACACCTCCGCCGTTGAAACCTCACCAGCAAAGTGTAATCACAAGGAGAGATCTATTAGCTTAATAGGCGGCATCAATGATCGCCTTTGATCAATTAATTGAGTCTCTAAAAATATTGACGAAGTCAATTAAATCTTTGAAAAATGAATCATGTGTCCTTGCCTCTTTTACATTCTTGAAATTAAATGTTGTCTTGTTCGACCGCTTCCCTGGGTAGGCTGCACATGAATGGGTGCACCTTCTGGTTCCTCTGGTGGGGGAATATGCTGCTCTGGCAGTGGTAGGGCATGCCGGTGTGCTACACATTGTGGAGGACACCGTGACGCCATGACAATGCGGCATACCTTCGACTGTAAAGCAGCATACCTCAGTCCTGTCCAGGCAGCGCCACCGCGTTTTTTACTTAAACCAATTGCCCTCTCAACGACGGTGAGCTGCAAAGGGAATGGAGGTCATTATACCTCCGCTTCTTGGTCGGTCAGAGGGTTGGAGAGTGGGGTCATCAGCCACCTCTTAAGTGGGTAGCCACGGTCGCCTGGGGTAGATTAAAAGCAGACAAGAAAAATTTGATTATTTTAACACTACTATGCATCAGATAATGCTGCAAATTGGTGCAGGAGGCGCTTAAAAAAAAAAAAAACATTCGTATCAAGACATTTCACACTTTACGCACGGGTTATTTACAGGAGTATTTGTCACACAAAGATAAACTTAGAATATTTAGATCTAAAAATGTCTAACCAGTGGAAAACTTCAGGTCTAACTTCAATCACTGACTAATGATGCTGTGAAGGCGGGGTAGAATTAGGGGCGCACATACTTGGTGCGCATCAGAGGGAATAAAATTAGACAATTAAATTTACTTACCAAGAAGCCACCCATCCCGCAAGACAGTTCCAGCTTGCAGTCTGTTCCCAACCATGCTGTTCTCAGAATGTATGAGTCGTGTGTTGAACCAGGCCACCTCGCTACAATGTTTGTTAATAGCATTTGTGCATCACATATGATTTGTACATTAATGGAGTGAAATTGTTTCCCATTGATGTAAACAAATTCATCATGTGATGGCGCTTTTATAGCAATGTGTGTGCAGTCGAGTAGTCTCCGACATTACATTAGGGAAAACCAGCTCGCTGCAAATTGCACTTTAATGTTGGCCTGTTCAGCTGCATTGTATGGGGAATTTGATATACCTGGCTGACATTTGGATGATTCCATCCCACACGGCTGGCATGGCCCGCTCAGGGTCGACTGGCACAGACCTGACCGATCGGCCAACTCCTCTAGAATGTCCCAGTCAGCGAGGAACCCCAGTGTGGTTAACACCTGTGGGGACAGGCAGCGATGGTTTCGCCAGCTGTGCGCCCAGAGCTGGCCGCAGCTCACAAGACAATTGAGGAGGATCGCCTCGAATCGAAATGCGTCATGAGCCAGTCGTCATCATTTGCAAGAAGATCCTCCCTGTCTCTAAAGACACGCTTCTTCTAATAGCAATCGCTTGCAATGTCTTCAAGCAGTGCCAAAGCAGCCATTGTGTTAAACGTATGTTTTTACTACTTTGCGCTGCGGCTTTTTATATCCACCCAGGTAACCGCAGACACGCGTGTGTTAATTGTTCATCTAAGTTAATTAATCACATGTCTCTTCATTCAGTCTAATGACTAATTGTTTTCACATTTATTTATTTAACAGTTTCCTGCATCACCTGTAAGTGTCGCCACGGGACCAAAAACGTAGAAACGCATGCGACGCCAGCCATGGAGTTGGCGTGAGGGTAATCGCGACATTTCCACGGTCATTTCAATTTTGATACATCTGAGCTTTGCCGCGGAAAAAGAGCGACGCCACGCTTTTGTGCGCACGCACTTTGTACACATGAGGCCCCTGGTGTCCAAAGCCTGGCTCACACTACAGGATTCTCGCCCGATTTAACCCAGATTCGGTCCTCCACAATCGGGAAGAAATCTGGTCGGGACTAAAATCGCCCGACGCTCGCCAAGATTATTTTCTAGTGTGAGGGGTGAGAGATGAATCTTAAGCCCCACGATCGCCTTCACAGACTCGTTGAGCCGCCCCGATAATTTTCAAACATGTTTGATATTTATCTGGATGATTATGCAACTCGAATTCGCTGAGGATGACAGTAGTCAATCAGAGAAAGCCATCTACGATGACCAGAAATGACCGCAAGACAGGAGTTATCAGAGGCAAGAATGGCGAGCACAAAGAGCGTATGGACAGCGGAGATGGAGGACAGTCTTTTCGATCTGTGGCAAGACCACGAATGTCTGTACAACGTCTCCTGCAAAGATTATCACAACCGATATGAAAAGGACAAGTGTTGGAGACAGATCGTGATCCACATTAAATATTCCAGGTGAGATATTCCAGGTAATCACCCAGCGCTGATATCCAGGACAACAGCACTCGCTCTCATGTGATATTACTTGTATACATTGTACAAGCGATTTTACAACAAGAACAAGCTTTAGGCGGAATAATTTGTTTGCTTTTATGTAATTGCTTATTTGGCTCCGGCTTAACACAAAACACAAACGGTTTCTTCAACTGTAGTGAGAAATGGCCGTCATACGCTTACACACAATCATTTCTCTTGCTTGCTACTTTGTCTGCATATTGTCACATTTTGTATCATCGGTTAAACGCCTGTGAGCAGAGTGCTGTAGGCCTATGTCTGTACAAGAACTGTGCTATTGTACTTCATATCAGCGCTCATGTAACTGTAACTGTGTTAAAATACTAGTAAAGCAACTATTAAAATAATAGTAAAATATCTCTATTAAATACTAGTATGTAACGGTCAAGAGGTTGATTAATATCTTGAGGACCGGGCTTACAATACACTGAGCAAAAAAGAGTATGTTGTGTGATTTCAGTTGAGGAGGTGAAGACTAGGGTTACAACACTGAGGAGCCAGTACACTAAACTTCTGAAGCCCCAGCCAAGTGGTGTTGGAGAAAAGGATTTGACATCCAGGCAGAGATGGCTTTTGAGAAACCTAGAATTTCTCAAAAAGCATGTTGCACAGCGCCCCAGTGAGAGCAGTGTAAGCACCCCAGTCAAATTGTTCAGCATGACACATTTATAACAGGGGTAAGGAGTAATAAAGTAATAGCACTTTGTTGCTGTAATTAATTATTTTTATGGATGTCTGTACTTTGAAAATTTCTTATGTATTAGAATAAATATCTGAACTTTCTCATTGTGACATATTTCCAAACAGGATTGTAACTTAAGTATTATTATTAAGTTAATTAATTAATTATAAAGTATTATTATTTCTGCCTTTTTGTTCAGGATTCTTGATCAATCCAAAAGTCACTATTTTAGCAATTCTTTTTGTACGTTGAGTTATTTTCAGAATCAATTATTTCTTTCTCTCCTTTGCTTGAGTGAAGTTGAGTCAGTATACTTAAACCTGAGTGTAAAACAGAATGGGTAAGCTTTTGCCACCTCTGGTGAACAGCTTTGTATGCTTGATAATAGATGTACAGTATAATTTGCATTGTATGTGATGTTATAAAATTTACTGAGATAAATGCACAATATTTTTGACAACACAACATTGTCCCTGTATGACAATATTAGAATTACTTCATTTTAGCAATACTGTGTTGATGGATGCATGACTAGGCACACATAGACACACCACTCATGTTTGACTGTCTCTTTCAGCTGGATCAATCCATCAAGGATCTGATTTATGAAGATCATGACATGAATGACCCCATTAGTGATGAGGATGACACATCTGCTGCAGAAGGACCTCAACCCTCCATCCAACAAGAGGAAGATGGTCCCTCTCCTTCCACTTCCAGAGCTGGCCCGAGCCACGAGGGGAGGAACTCATAGAGCACCAGAAGTTGATGCTTTTGCAGCAGATGTCAGCTTCCGTGCTGTCCAAACCTGCTCCGGATGCTCACACCTCCTTTGGGAATCTGGTTGCTGTCGAGCTTAGGCTGATTAAAAATGTGGCCATTCAAACAAACGTTAAAGAAATATAATGAATGCTTTGTTTGAGGCCCAGGAGACTGACCAATGCAGTCATCAACCACCCACACATTTGCTACAGCTCCATATCCAACCTATTCAGCATCACAAACCCCCCACCCACACACACCAATGACACCACAACTTCACCAAGTCACTCCTGGACCTCCAACACACAGCTTCATTAGAGTTTTACAGGAATTAGAATAGTAGTAGTGACATTTATATCAGGCTTATGTAATTTTAATGTAATTTTTCTATTCTTCCTGAAATCCTAATTGCATTATTGTCTTCTGGAGCACTCTTAAATTTTTAAAATTATATAAGTAGCCTAAGTTAGTATTTTTTGCATTGTAATGTCAAGATAAAATGTAATGCCTTTAAAAGTTAAAGATGTTTGAATAAATATGTAACGTGATGATGAAAAGTTTTGTTTTAATTGTAAATTATCACATATAATATGTTAATTTAAATACATTTTCAGTTTCATAATGCTTTACAAAACAGCAAAATTAAAAAGTAAAACAATGTTATCAATCATATACATGTTCAAATACCTTAAAATATGAACAATAACAAACATATATTATTACTTTACATTACTATTGTTCTTGGTAAAACTCCCCCACTATTGAAAAAACTCCCCTAAATGTAGTCTTTCTGCCATGGCACCTGGCCAGCAGGTGACACAAAGAAGTCTCTGAGGAGATTGCGTTGGAGTTTGGCAGTGAGGGTGGGGTTCCGTGCCCTTCCAGCTTGGACACACTCCATGGCCCCAAGTCCATCTCTTCTCCATGCTCCCTCATGGACACGGTGATCTGCATCTTCCCAGTCTGCCAGTGCAGGTGGCAAGTAGGCCTCTGACCGATGCTGACGAAGGAAGTTGTGAAGGCATATTGAGGCCAGGGTGATCTTGGTGACAGTGTCAGGATGTAGAAGAATTGTAGAGCAGAATACCCTAAACCTGTTAGCAAGAATACCAAAGGCATTTTCAACAACTCGCCGTGTCCTTGAGAGCCTGTAGTTAAAGATCCTCTGGTTCTGGTCCAGCTGCCTGAAGGGGTAGGGCTTCATCAGGTCTATTCTAAGAGGGTAAGCCTCATCTCCCACAAACATATAGGGACACAAAACCTCAGAACTGGGGAGCTTTTTGGGAGGCGGGACATTCAGGAGATCCTGGTCCAATGCTTTCTTCAAGTCAGAATTGGCAAAGAACCCAGCATCTGAGACCCTGCCCTGAGCACCTACACTGACATAGATGAACTTATAATGAGCATCTACAGCTGCCATCATGAGAACAGAGAACCTGCTTTTGTAATTGAACCACATGCTACCACTGTGGGCTGGGGGCTGGATGTAGATATGCTTTCCATCGATGGCACCCAGGCAGTGTGGGAATTGCCATTTCTCCCAAAAGCCATCGGATACAGCCTGCCACTCCTCCACTGATTTTGGTGTCTGCAAATAGGAAAGTTATTATATTTAGTGACAGTAGTTCAGCACTAAAGGAGCATTTTTGCAATGAATTATTTATACTTTTGTTAAGAAGCACGTCAAAAAATCTTTTCGCCTGAATGTTGTAATGTATATGTTTAATGTAATGAAAATGATGTGGGTTTACAACCTTCAGGAACTCGTCTTTCAAAACCTGATGTATGGCCTCGCATGTGTCCTTCACTATACTGGATATTGTCATGGCCCCAATCCTGTACTGAAAGCTCAGAGATTTGAAAGTTTCTCCTACAACAGAAAAAAAAGACATGAATCCCAAAATGAAAATCCCAAGGACAAATACAAATACAGAGGACAAACACTGACACTGTGTTTATCTTGTTTATATAACCTGTTGCCAAAAACCTAAGGGTCAAAGACAGCCTCTCTGTTGCAGTAATTGCCATCCTCATCCTGGTGTCTTGTCTGGCAATCAGGGGTCCCACCCTCTCTAAAAGCATTCCAAATTCATCTGAGCTCATGCGTAGCATCTTCCTGAAGCCTGATCTGTCCTCCAACTAAACACACAAATCACTATATCAATGTTTGTGAATTATTTTGAGGTGTACCATGGTTAATTATCAAACTTCACTTAATTAGCTAAAATAATAACAAGCCATTGTTAAGTGACTGTGCTTAAAAAGTACTGCATTTTTCTTCTGTCAGTAGGTGGCAGCAGGTAGTTAGTTAAAATTAATACTCTGAGACAAGAGACGTGATGAAACCGACAGGTAGTAGTGACAGTGATTCAGTTTTTAAAAAAGAGAAATCCATATTTTTTGAATCCTGTAGAATTTCCCATTTTGCCAAACCAAGTTATATCGACATCAATCACATTTTCAGCTGTTTAAACCTGACTGGGATTAAAATTAAAAGCAGAGAGGGACTGAGAGCTGTTGAGGAAGAGCTGTGTGTGTGTCCGTCTGTAATTTCACTCAGCTTTGTGTTCGTTGAAATAGGCCCAGGTTACACATCGAGTATAACAGGCAGCAGAGTTGTTTACCATTATCTTTATTGGTGGTGTGCCGAGGGATTTTTTCTAATGTGAAAAAAATGTACCGTGGCTCAGAAAAAAAGTTTGAGAAACACTGCACCAGGCTCTACTAATAACGTGTGAAGTCAGTGTCGGTTCTAACTTTCCAAGCTAAACGTTAAACATCCCAGCCGTTGAACATTTCAATGAACCGTAAAACTGACAGGTAACGTTAAAATAAACTTCTCACCTCCAGCTCTCTTTGCAGGATGGATAACCCATGCTGTCGCGTCTCCCCAACCACTTCTTCATCCAGATGCATCTGGTCCTTTTTTTCTTTTGCTACAAATAATGGCTACAGCCAGCAGTACCGCACTCGTCTCCATATTTTGTCTCAAGCGTGATCCTCGTCATCTCCTTGGTGATGACCTAGGATCTCGCTCTGTCCGATAATCTTGATGAAATCCTGTAGTGTGCGCTGGTAAAAGATTTTCAAATCTTGTAGTGTGTGTGTGCTTAAGATTGAAGAGAAGATAATCTGTCAAGATTCTCTTTATGTGTGTGATACAACCAGATTTAAGAATCTTATAAGATTTTTAAAATCCTGTAGTGTGAGCCAGGCATTAATGAGTTTGAATGCACTTCTAATGAGGAAGTCCTCCTCATTAGACATGCATCTTGTTGCCAGAATAATAATACTGTAAAATTTAAAGCAACCCCTTTATAGAGTACCAAATGAAGGTAGTCCTACTTCTGTCACAGATACTGAGGACAGACACTCTTCACAGATGGAGATCTGCTTGGTACCTAATGAAGATAGTCCTACATCTGTCACAGATACTGAGGATGACAGACACTCTTCACTCATCACAGACAGAGATCTGCTTGGTACCTATGAAGGAAGTCAGACATATGTCACAGATACTGAGTACAGGCACTCTTCACAGATGGAGATCTGCTTGGTACATAATGAAGATAGTCCTACATCTGTCACAGATTCTGAGGATGACAGACACTCTTCACGGATGGAGATCTGCTTGGTAACTAATGAAGATAGTCCTACATCTGTCACAGATACTGAGGACACACACTCTTCACTGAAGAAGATCTGCTTGGTAACTAATGAAAGTAGTCCAAAATTGAATTAGTTCTTTCTTTTCCCATGCTGAACATGGGAAAAGCACCGTACAGTCCTGGTGGGTACAGTGTCCTCCACACAGTCCCTCAGAGCCTCTTCAGTCTCCTCAGACCATCTCTTAACTGCGCGGGTCACAGCTGGCTGCCTGTGGAAAAGTGGTTTGTACACGGGCTGGAGATAAACCAGGTTGTGGTCTGATCTCCACAGGAGAGGGAGGGGTGATGACTTGTATGCATCCTTGGTGTTTGCATACAGTAAGTCCAGTATTTTATTGTCTCTGGTGTGGCAGGTGACATACTGGGTGAAAGTGGGCAAAGTGGAGGATGGAGAGGTGTGATTAAAGTCCCCAGAGATGAGGAGGAGGGCCTGAGGGTGTTTGGTCTGTAGCCAGCTGACTGCAGAGTGCAGGGTCTCACATGCAAAGGCTGATTATTACAGTTGGCCTGACACAGGCAGACTAATGCAGCACCATTCTTTAACAGTAACTATGGCAACGAGGGGGAGGAGGCAGAACATGTTCCTTTGATCTTCCCTTGCTGCTGATTGGACCTCTGGATCAAAGGACGTTCCTCTTTGGTGATTCCATCAGTCCATATATGGACATAGACTCTGATATGTCTATATAAGTAAGATCAGGATTGTGCAGACTTAATTCAACATCAGAGCAAGAACAATGAACTACACAGAGGCAAGTACACAGACCAACATTTTGGTCAACAAGGACCTACTCAGGCGTCCGCCTGACATCCATCTGCAGTGGCTTAATCTAGAGGCTGGATCACTGGACCGAGAACAAAACCCAAACTGGCGGAGATGTGTTTGGAATTAATCGATGTTGCAGCAACACACATCTTTGAGCTCTTGCAGTGTGAGAGTGATGGTGCGAGCATTATGTTTGTGCCAAAGGACCAGGTGTCTAAGTGTCTTGGAGACATGGGCAGCCTCATAGCACAGACATTGGCTGAGAAGATGGGTGTTAAGGGTGACATCCAGAGCTCGAGCACACAGATACTGACAGAGCTCATAGTTGATGAGGTTACAGAGAAGGTGAACAACTAGCTCTCTAGCTTAGAGGAGTGTGAGGAAGCTTTTCCCGGAGTGTGAGGATCATCGCACAAAACATGTGGCAAGTACTTTGTAACATTATGCCCAGGATACCAAAGTCCATGAAATCCAGGAAAGTGACCCTGGTTAATGAGTTTGAATGCACTTCTAATGAGGAAGTCCTCCTCATTAGACGTGCATCTTGTTGCCAGAATAATAATACTGTAAAATTTAAAGCAGCCCCTTTATAGTGTACCAAATGAAGAAAGTCCTATATCTGTCACAGATACTGAGGACAGACACTCTTCACAGACGAGGTCTGCTTGGTACCTAATGAAGATAGTCCTACATCTGTCACAGATACTGAGGATGACAGACACTCTTCACTCTTCACAGACGGAGATCTGCTTGGTAACTAATCAATCAATCTTTATTTGTATAGCGCCAATTCATAACAAGTGTTATCTCAAGACACTTTACAATGGAGCATAAAGCTCTTCATTTTATGGAGACACATATATGCATAGATAATGTCAGGAATTTTCCCTTTATAATCCTTCAATAGCCCAGATGGTTCGTACCTCTACCTGACATTCCAAATTATTCCAAGTAAAAAATGACACAGAGAACAGCTGGATACAAAATCAGATGAAGCCTTTTAATCCTTCTTCGTCTTGTCTAGACAAGAGAGTTCCAACCCAAAGAGTCCAAAAGTAATCCAAGAGTTGAACTGAGATCTTAGTACAGTATCACCTACTTTTACAGCATTGTATGTGGTCACGTGAGTCTGTTTCTCACAGAGAGATGGACTTGCAGGTGCGAGAGTTCATCAAGTTTACGGAGAAGGGACAGCTCGTGGGAATTTCCCAAAGTGTGAGAAAACAGTCTCTAGCAAGGAGGGGGCTGAGCAGAGTTTACACACAGGTCAAGCAGGGTTACCTTAGTTCATGTCTCTAAGCAATGATCTTACAGCATATCAAGACAGTTCAAATACATAAGAAAAACCCATATACAATATGTACAAGAGTCAAATTATTTCTAACATTCCCGCTGTTTTTCTTATTTGAACAGATAACAATGCACTTTTCACATCAACCTTATACAACTTCAGTTAGATTTTCTGTACAGGCATCATATTGGCAAAGTATCTGCGAAGAAACTAAATTTATGTTTCCTCCACTCCAATTGGGGAACTGTTGGTAAGATGGAATAAGTATGTTGTCTGTATAGCAGTGTAGCATTGATTCTGTAATCATTGAGCTAACCATTGACCTCAGACATAGAATCACACAGGTAAACATTATGCAAAACACAATGGCAATAGTAATGAAAAATGTTACAACTTAAAGTAAAACTTACCACCATGAGCCAGTTGACAATTATGAGCAAAAAAACCTTAAGAAACATAGTCATGTATCATGACATCATTACTTTTTCATATGTCCAGTTCAAAAAGAGTCCAAAAGATGATGAGAAGTCGAATGTCTTAGTATACCAGTCCAAGTGTCCATTGTCTCCGGAGTGATTTCCCACTCATATCCACCAGAAGGAGCCATAAACCAGTCCAAAATAAAAAAATTAATCCACATATGTCCATATGATAATTCCACACAGCATATTAATCAGGAAGCCAAGGAGGTAGAGTCCATCTCTGAGGCATTTCCCCATAGCGTCACCGGGGTCCTTCGCCGATGGTCTCCTCTCGGGTTTGAGACGCAACAGAGTTATTCCTCCGCATCCCTTTGTAGCCCAAGTTGTTCATTGTGCATTGATGAGTCCAGATGCAGTCTCTCCTCCTCACTCCTCAGGAGTTTGCAATGACTGAGATGGACCCAAGACGACCTTCCCTCAATTTTTAGTGCTGTGGGTGTCGCCAGGAGAACTCAGTACAGCCCTGTCCAGCGTGGAGATGACCACTTCTGTGTCTGGAGGGCTTTCACAAACACGAGATCTCCTGGTCTGACAGGTGTAGGTTTATGGTCTTCTGGCTCCCTCTCCTGTGGCACAGAGACAGACTTCACAGCATCAATTTGCTCTTTTACTCTATTACATTGTGGCAAATGTGTCACTAATTCAGAGTATTTCACAGGTTTCTTAGGTTGGATAATTGTCAGCTCAGGTAGCTGGTAAGGTCTATGAAATACACATTCAAATGGTGTTAATTTATGTTTACCACAAGGTGTTGTATTAATAGAAGTTTTAACTAGGTGTAAACAAGCAGGCCATGGTTTTCCTGTTGTTTCCATTGCTTTAATTAGTTGTTGTTTAAAGATCCCATATTATGCTCTTTTTCTGCAGTGTAATATTGATCTTTGATGTCTTCATGAAGCCTTAGTAGCATGCTTTGGTCAAAAACTCAATAAAACAGTTACAGCCGTATCATCCCTATGCCCTCTTTGAGCCTCTCTGTAAAACACTTCATTCTTGTGGGCGTAACTATATGTTAATGAGCCCCCGCTGAAACCGCCCCGCACTTCCGTGTCGGCGCAGTCGGCGCATCTTGGCGTGAATATGTCAACAGAGCTCGGTTAGCGTCTGTGTTGCTACATGAGGACCGCAGCACTGAGCAGAACCGAAAATAAGAGGAACCAGGAGAGAGTCGAGGACCAGGGATAAACCGGGATGTTTCTGAGTGGTCTGTATATAAAGTTTGTCTCTTCAATGCTATAATGTTGTGAATCAAAGTTGTTCTGCCGTTCCTCTCCCCTCCCCTGTTGTTGTCGATGTTAGCATGTCTGTTAGCAGGCGTGCAGTGCTTAGACTGGCGTTAGATAGAGTCTAGTAAGAGCTAAAAGTAGAGTGAGCGGGTTACTGCAGAGACGTGAATTAACTAAAACCCCGATGTGAAATAACTTTCACTTCTAAGTAACACTGAAGGGGCCGTTGCTACTGATGGTGAAATAACACAGAGAGAGGGGTCTTCTCTGTTGTTGTGATGTGTAAATAATGTCTGGGCTCTTCAGGGCCGATCAGAGCAAGAGTCTGTTTTACAGAAGTAACATTAGTAATGTGACTGACCCATCAGAATACAGCATTTAATAGAGCCATAGCCTTTAGTGACAGTAACAGTAACTGAGAACGTTTATTACCTGTAACTGTGAGCGGCAAACAGTTTTCTGTGAACCTTATTTTAAAAGGTTTTCTTTTCTATATGCCACACAGTAGCTGTCTTAAAAACCTCTTCACTTGCATTATTGTATGTTATGACAGCTCTGTGTATATTCTTATACAATAATAGAACATTTCCTTTATATAAAAATTCTCCTGAACATCCTGTTTTCACTCTTCTCCTACAGAGGTGCTCCTGTGGCAATTGTGTGAAAATTCCTACAGCCTGAAAATGTTTGTTGAATGGAGATACCAAAGGTATTGTGAAAAATTAGTGCTAAATAACAATTTAGTACATAACCTTTCCTGTACTGTGTCACTGACTTACCTGTTTTAATTAAGTAGGTCAGAGGAAAACTGCAGGAACTCCCAGTCCAACCATCCTGGACTCTGACTCTGAGTGTGTTTTTCACTACAACATGCATTCTATATTTATAGAGCAGACTATGAGCCTTTACATCTAAGAGGAGTGATGCATAAGTATTTTGATATAAACACTTCCATGACTGTTGAACAAAAATAGTAAAGATTAAAAGAACTGTTTCCTCCATCTCATTTTTTGTCTTTCTTGTTATTTAATTATTAACATTACATGTAACATATGGAAAACTGAAAACACACAAAACAGTTCATGTAGACTTTTTATTGTGAAAGATATTTTGACATATAAAAACACCAAATGTACCGGCTGGTACTCTAGACATTTTTACATAAAGGAGGTAAAAAAAGGCATGAAGAAAGAAAAGGAATTTTTAAACACAAGCCATAGAACCATATTGATAAAAATATGAACATATAGATAAAAACACCTATGACAGTAATTTTCATTTCTGACATAATCTTATCATGTCCAGCCCTTACAGATGCCTGGCCTACAGAGCCTTTGTGAGCTGATGCTGCCTGTGTTGTACTGCAGAGTTTCCTGATGCAGAAGACCAGTATGAGAGGGTCAGCGCTTCCTGGTATTTGGAAAAGGAGCATATGGTCTGGTATTTTCTGCAGCTCCTTCAGGTGTGGAGCAGGGTCCTGGAAAACCTTCTCAAAGACAAGGTCCAACAGTGCATCTGCATGATCTGAAATACAAGACACAAAAATATATGTTTACAAGAAATGAACCAAAACACCTCACTGCAGTGTTGTAATTTTTTTTCATAGTCTTTTATTGACACAATGTCCTTATTGATTATATATTCTCAATTCCATTTTGATAACATTTTTATTCCAGTTTCCTTTATCTTTTCCTTTCCATGCTATGCCTATTTGCCAATGTTTTTAAATGTGTTGATTTTAATAAAGAATTGTTTAACTTACTGAAAGCTGGCTCTGCTCTCACTGGCTTTGCTGTACATCCTTCCTCCTTGGATTTTGAGAAGCTGACTGTAACCAGCGGTTCACCATCAGAAGATGCTGCCTGAGGTCGACCAGCATAGACACAAGAAAGAAAAATATTGAACCTGTTAGTGCATGAAAACACAAATTAGAGCCATGCATTTTTACCTCTTTTGTTGATAAAATGTTAATTTCACATTGTACTGAAATCTAACTAAATTACATTAGATGTTACAAATAGTTATTGTTACTCAATAGATACATTAGGTATTTCTGGCAACTGATATATCTCACTGTATTCATTTAGGGTTTTTTGGTGATATTTTTTGATCATTTTGATCAGACACATGTATCAAAAGTATGTCTCAAATAAGATTCAACAGGCTTTTCAGGGGTTAATGGGTTTTTACTTACAAATGTCACATTATGTGATGCATTATAAAATATCTTTGCCCATATATTGTTAGTAAATAAAACGGGAGGATAACTAAATCACTATCTTATTTGCCTCCCTCCGTTTTTCGTAAATCACTGACCTGTTAGTAATTCTAACTTATCCTCCCAGTCACACAGCTCATATGACAGCATTCTGTGGGCATTCCTGAGTGTTTAAACTCACAGATATCTGATTAAATTAGTTTGGAGATAACGGCAGAGGCCAGAAAACCCAGTGATCACATGTGCAGATACACTGATCTGAGCCGACGTTAGCGTAGTTATATACTTTCCCTGTTGTTATCAATATTTACATGATCTGCTGCAAAACACAGAGAAACATTACAGGCTAAAACAACAGGCTAACCGCAGCTAAGCTTAGCCTTCTGAAGCTAACAGAGACAAGGGGAGAGGAGATGAGGAGTGTATGAGGAGTAAATATAATCCTCCCGCTGTCTAATTCCTTTTTTTGATACCTTCTGAGATAATTTATTAATTACAATGCCTCAGAGAGAGTAGCAGGCCTCTACTCACACAGCGGTACATCTCACAGCAGCCAGCAAAGTAATAGACAACAGAGACTAATATTATGGCCTAGAAAAGACACGATATGGTTAGAAAACAGCAAAGCTCATTGATTGTAACATTACAGGCTAAAACAACAGGCTAACCGCAGCTAAGCTTAGCCTCCTGAAGCTAACACAGGAATAGCTCTTACATCTGCTCCTCTTCCCTCTGCTGTTAGCAGCTCGTAGCAATTAGCAAAATAACAGCACACAGCATTTGAAATACTCACATTTCCAGGGTCCGAGGTTTGCTGGTGGATGGTTGGCACTGATCCTGGGTTAAGGACCAGTCTATTTGCGAGCCCCTTTGTGTACTGTCTGAAGTTTGTGGAACTGCCAGCCGTTAAGTGACTGGCACAAACATGCACATTTTTTCTTTGTTTTTCTGGCACTTTTCCATCATATATGAACTCCAGCCACTTAGTTTTTAAATCTTCAGAGTCAGGCAGCTTGTTTAAGGAAGTTTGTGGCTTGTTACAGCCCACAACACTGCAGCAGTAACTCATGCTGAAGTCCGAGCTCTCACTGCCGGTAAATCCATCAAGGCTGCTCTTCACATAGCAATCTCACCATGGATGTATTATTTTAACTGGATGCCGGACGGAAACATGGCACCCGTTCATTTCTATGGGAGCTGCTCACCCAGCGCATACGCCAAAAAAGTTTCTGGCTTCCGGGTTTACTTCCTGGTATTGGGCCCATAGAGCAGGCGCAGTACAGTCATCTCCCATAATGCTTCACGTCAATGGGAACGAGCGAAGCGCGGTCTTAATGAAATAATGACCACGATAAGAATCTACCGCGGGTGAAATTTACAGTATGAGAGGTGTACAAACTCAAATAATGAATTTTAGGGCACATGATCCGACTACGATGTAATATAATGACATTATATACGTAATAAGTCTTTATAATAAGAGTTTAAGACGAGTTAATTTTTATTTGATGACTTTCTATAGCTGACTATTCTAAAATCATGGGATTACACACAACAGAAAAACTGTCGTGGACTTTAGCAGTCCATCAACCAAATAAATCAGTGTTATTTGTTCATTTTATTAATCCCATATGTGAGAGATGACTGCTTATCAGATCAACTTTCAATGATGATTCAAAGGTATTACCTTTTTTCATGGACATATTAATGAGGCAGCCTTTCGCTGTAAGTGTCATACTGTTCTTCGCAATGCATTAATTCCTTGTGTTCCCTATTCATTTTCTCTTTTTATTTTTCTGATAGGCAATCGGATAGTCTTTAGATGAACCATGGATGGAACTCGGGAATGAGACCCAGATTAAGACTGGCTTCTCTAATAATGTTCTGTTCCTTTATAGGTTTTTATCTACTTTGTTAACCCTTGAGGTGAAGTTCAAGTCATCAGAGGTCAAACTGGCTCTGTCTGTGTGTTTTCTTGATCATCAGAGTGACACGTTTGCAGGTAGGACCCAGAAGCAAGCAGTTTGATTAGAACAGTCTTTATTAACCAAGTTCAGAAACAGTTCAGTGCGGGCTGCGAACCCGCGACCAGGAGATCTGTGGACAGGCGCTCTCCTGACTGAGCTAACCCGGAGCTGAACAGCTGTCGGTTCCCACAGCCTTTTCAGGGAAGAGGCTGAGGACGGAGAGGAGCTCAAACAGTCTTTACAGGGGAGTAGCTGATTCTTGGCGGGGCTTCAACCCGCACCAGCGAACTTAAGAGGTGAACACTCCTCTGATTGCAGCACCTCAGAGGAGTCAAAACTGACACCCACACCGTTGAAACAGAGAACAGGCTGTGGCTTGGCGGGGTCGAACCCGCGACAGCTCGGCCCTGATCGGACGCCTTACCGACTGAGCCACCCAGGCGATGCAGTGACAGAAGCTCACACAGTCTTTATAGAAAGAGGTGAAGCAGGCTTGACTCACGCACAGGCAGGCTGAGGCGCTCAGGAACACTTGGAGGAGGATTCAGGCGAACTCGCGTTGTCGAAGACAGGCAGGAAGTCAGACACCAGGCGATTGGCACAGCGTAGAGCAGACTGGGTTCGGCAACTGGAGGCGGAAGCAGGGTCAGGTACCAGGCGTGGGTCTGGCGTGGCGGGCTGGATTCGGCAACAGGAGGCGGAAGCAGGGTCAGATACCAGACTCGGGTCTAGCGTAGGCGGGCTGGATTCGGCAACAGGAGGCGGAAGCAGGGTCAGATACCAGGCGTGGGTCTGGCGTGGCGGGCTGGATTCGGCAACAGGAGACTTCAGCAGGATCGGCCGGGGATTCAGACAGGCGGATGAATACAGGACAGAAGCTAGTCGATACCTTGGAGTCGAGCCGAGGGTCAGGCGTATGAGGCAGAGTCTGGGGCCGAAACTGGTCGACAGCGGGTGATCAATCCGGGAAACAAGTCTGGACCTTTCAGCATGAGTGCGGCGACAGTCTGGCGCTGGTTGAGTGTGGAGCTGGGGCTTTTGTAGCTGGCTTGATTACGGGAAATGCACTGCAGGTGTGAGGGGGCGCACAGGTGAGGTGAGTCAGGACTGATTAAGGTGCAGCTGGGAGTGACAGGCTGTGGGAGAGGCTGAGGCTGCAGACTGAGATGTGACAGAACCCCCCCCTCAAGGGACGGCTCCCGGCGTCCAACAACATCAAGAGGGGTGGGGGCGGGTGGGAAGAGTACCTCAGTACTCTTCTGAGGCGGAATCCTCTCGGGACGTCAGTAGGGGCCAGGGAACCTCCTCCTCCTCTTCAGAGGCCTCCGGTGGGGAGCCTACAGGACTGGCGGCGGGTTGCCGAGCTGGGCGACCCGCCTTCTTAGGGGCGGCTGCTCCGGATGGTCCACGTGAAACTGCGGACCAAGGCTTTGTCAGGGCGTCCGGGAAGAGTACCCATGATCTCTCCTCTGGACCATATCCTTCCCAGTCCACGAGGTACTGTAGGCCTCTTCCTCGCCCGGCGGGAGCGGAGCAGGCAGCGGATGGTGAATGCGGACCTCCGTCGATGATGCGTGGAGGAGGAGGAGGGGCCCGCGACTGGAGACAGGGGACTCACATGGACGGTTTAATCTTGGAGACATGGAAGGTGGGATGGACAGTCATGGATCTGGGAAGGTCCAGCCTCACTGCCGTCGGGTTAGCGATTCTCTGTAGGGAGAAAGGACCAACAAGCTTAGGTGCGAGCTTCCTGCTCTCAACCCTAGCAGGTAGGTCTTTGGTAGAGAAGCAAACTTTCTGACCTACCTGATAGGTTGGAAACAGGAGTTCAACAGCAGTTAACAGAAGAGGAGTAGCGATGGGCGGCCCTCTGGAGTGCAGCTCTGGCTCGGGCCCAGGTCCTTCTGCATCGGCAGGCGAAGAGCAAGGGCAGGCGGGCAGGAGACCTCATTGTCCAAGGCCGGAAACAACGGGGCTGGTAGCCGTGGAGCACACTGGAATGGGGACAAGCCAGTTGAGGAGGAGACCAGGGAGTTGTGGGCGTACTCCACCCATAGGAGCTGCTGAGACCATGTAGAGGGTTCTGGGACACCGTGCACGAAGAGCCGTCTCCATCTCCTGGTTCATCCGTTCAGATTGCCCGTTGGATTGTGGATGGAAACCAGAAGATAGGCTGGCGGTTGCTCCCAGAGATGGCAGAACTCCTTCCAGAAAACTGGCGAGAACTGGGGCCACGATCCGACACCACGTCCACTGGAAGACCATGGAGCGAAAGGCGTGATGGAGGACCAGTTGTGCGGTTTCTTTGGCTGTGAGGAGCTTCTGCAGGGAATGAAGTGTGCCATCTTCGAGAATCGGTCAACCACGGTGAGAATGGCGGTGTGACCATCAGAGGGAGGTAGACCCGGTGAAGTCAGGATACATGGGACCAAGGACGATGTGGGATGGGCAGAGGTTGGAGGAGACCGGCAGGAGCCTGGTGAGAGGGCTTGTGTTGGGAACAAACCTGGCAGGCTTTAACGAAGTCCCGGGTGTCCTCCTCCAGAGTGGGCCACCAGTACCTCTGCCGAAGAACCTCCTGAGTCTTGAAGGGATCCAGGGTGACAGGTCAGATTCGAGTGGGCCCATTGCAGAACTTCAGACCGAAGGCGTCAGGAGCGAAGAGACAGTGAGGAGGACAAGAACTAGGACCAGCCTGATCCTGGGAGGCAGCCTTGACTCTTTCCTCGATGTCCCAGGTGAGGGTAGCGACACAGGGGAAGCCAGAATGGGGGCAGGTTTCTCTGGGTTGTCATCGTCTCTGAGGTACTGACGAGAAAGGGCGTCAGGTTTGGTGTTGCGGGAGCCAGGTCTATAGGACAAGGTGAAGTTAAACCTTGAGAAAAACAGGGACCACCGGGCTTGTCGGGCATTCAGTCTCTTGGCCGTTTTGATGTACTCTAAATTCTTATGATCGGTCCAAACCAGAAACGGATCCTTGGCCCCCTCCAGCCAGTGTCTCCACTCCTCCAGGGCTAACTTGACCGCCAGGAGCTCACGGTTGCCGATGTCGTAGTTTCTCTCCGCCGGGGTCAATCGACGAGAGAAGAAGGCGCAGGGATGGAGCTTGTGGTCTGACGGGGAACGTTGGGACAGAACACCTCCGACTCCCACATCGGAGGCGTCTACCTCTACCAGGAACTGGATGGTCTCTTTGTGATTTCCTGAGATGAGCATGGTGACAGGGGAAGTTTGGTGACTGATTACCCCCATCTCGTGGCCATCCAAGGCTCTGGCAGGAATGGGGTGATTGAGGGGAACCAGACTTAATCCGAGTTGTTCAGCAACCCTTCTGCTGATTAAGCAGGAATCGGACCCAGAGTCAATGAGGGTAGCCAGGGTCTGGGGTCCGTCAGGCAGGAGCAGGCGAGCAGGAAGGGAAGGACGAAGGACTTGAGGAGTCTGGAGGGATGAGCTCACTCGTACCTCCTCCCTTACGAGTGAGCTCTCTCTTTTAACGGGCAGTCTTTGACAAAATGTCCTTGTCCTCCACAATACAGGCAGAGTTGAGAGGAGACCCGTCGCTTCCTCTCGGCTGGGGTGAGGGAGGTACGGCCCAGCTGCATGGGTTCGGGGTCCCTCACCAAGGGAGCAGAAGCCTGTTGGGGTGCACTCCTGTGTGGTGGGCAGGTGATGGACAGATGAGTCGGGACGGAGCTCCTAGCTCCTCTTCTGGCCCTGATGCGGAGATCGATCCGGGTGGCGAGGTCGATGATGCCATCCAGGGTCGAAGGGAGTTCATGGGACACCAGAGCGTCTTTAATGTAGTCTGCCAGTCCATGAACAAAGGCATCAATTTGGGCCGAAGAGTTCCACCCACTGCGGCTGGCTTGAGTGCGGAAATCTATGGAGAAGTCCGCCACCGACCGTCGACCTTGTTGAAGCTTCAGAAGACCCGCTGCAACTCCTGCCCTATCAGGATTCAGTCCAAACACTTTGCGAAGTTCAGAGGTGAATGTGAGGAAACTGGAACAGGCAGGAGATTGACGATCCCACTCAGCGGTTCCCCAGAGTCTCGCCCGCCCAGTCAGGTGATTGATGGTGTAGGCAACCTTTGCAGCTTCAGAAGAGAAAGTCACTTGGGGCTGTAGAGCGAAGAGCAGGGTGCAGTTGGTGATGAAGGCGGCACAGGTCTCAGGTTCACCATCATATCGTTCAGGAGAGCCCACTCGTGGTTCTGGAGAAGCAGGCGAAACAGCAGGCTGAGGAACAGGTGCAGGGGTTTGAGCTGGTGGTGACTCTTGAAGTCTGGAGGCAAGTTCAGTGACAGTCCGGGTGAGAGTATCCACAGCACTTTGAAGGTGGCTGGTTGACGTGGCAATTAGCCCCTCATGGTGAGCCAGCAACCCTTCAACTCTTTCCAGTCTGTCCATTGCTGATGGTGAACTGCTCGCTGGGTCCATCTTCTGGTCAGACTGTACTGACACGTTTGCAGGTAGGACCCAGAAGCAAGCAGTTTGATTAGAACAGTCTTTATTAACCAAGTTCAGAAACAGTTCAGTGCGGGCTGCGAACCCGCGACCAGGAGATCTGTGGACAGGCGCTCTCCTGACTGAGCTAACCCGGAGCTGAACAGCTGTCGGTTCCCACAGCCTTTTCAGGGAAGAGGCTGAGGACGGAGAGGAGCTCAAACAGTCTTTACAGGGGAGTAGCTGATTCTTGAGCGGGGCTTCAACCCGCACCAGCGAACTTAAGAGGTGAACACTCCTCTGATTGCAGCACTTCAGAGGAGTCCAAAACTGACACCCACACCGTTGAAACAGAGAACAGGCTGTGGCTTGAGCGGGGGTCGAACCCGCGACAGCTCGGCCCACAGTCGGACGCCTTACCGACTGAGCCACCCAGGCGATGCAGTGACAGAAGCTCACACAGTCTTTATAGAAAGAGGTGAAGCAGGCTTGACTCACGCACAGACGAGCTGAGGCGCTCAGGAACACTTGGAGGAGGGATTCAGGCGAACTCGCGTTGTCGAAGACAGGCAGGAAGTCAGACACCAGGCGATTAGCTGGCGTAGAGCAGACTGGGTTCGGCAACTGGAGGCGGAAGCAGGGTCAGGTACCAGACGTGGGTCTAGCGTAGAGCGGGCTGGATTCGGCAACAGGAGGCGGAAGCAGGGTCAGATACCAGACTCGGGTCTGGCGTAGAGCGGGCTGGATTCGGCAACAGGAGGCGGAAGCAGGGTCAGATACCAGGCGTGGGTCTGGCGTAGAGCGGGCTGGATTCGCAACAGGAGACTTCAGAAGGATCGCATGCCGGGGAATCAGACAGACGGATGAATACAGGAGAGAAGGTAGTAGATACGTTGGAGTCGAGCCGAGGGACAGGCGTATGAGGCAGAGTCTGGGGCCAAACTGCTCCGCCACGGGGGATCAATCCTGGGAACAAGTCTGGACCTTTCAGCATGAGTGCGACGACAGTCTGACGCTGGTTGAGTGTGGAGCTGGGGCTTTAGTAGCTGGCTTGATTACGGGAGATGAGCTGCAGGTGTGAGCGGCGGCACAGGTGAGGTGAGTCAGGACTGATTAAGGTGCAGCTGGGAGTGACAGGCTGTGGGAGAGGCTGAGGCTGCAGACTGAGATGTGACACAGAGAGCTTATGGCAAAAAAATAAAAACATTAAATACAGAAAAATATTTAAAAACTATATACCTGTGGTTAAGTAGGAAGATGTGGAAAAGATTTTAAGCAGTAAAAGTAAAAAAAAGTAAGATTTATCAATTTAATTAAACTTTTATGAGAAGAATCAAATTGGTACACAAGAGGTTTTTCTTTTAATTTCTTGAATAAACAAATTGCTTGTCCTAATGAATACTGTATGTGGGTCACAATTTTATTTATTATAATTGCAAAAAATTATATTTATTTATGTATTTAGTTATGTAGTTATTATTAGGCTATACTGTCCTGGTGTCTATTTTCTGTCTGGGATTCAAAATGGTGTCACTGTCATGAAACACTCAGAAAATATGTCGACAACAGTGTATGTCAGTAAAACTGTCAACGATAGTGATGTTTCAGGAATATCACTCATATTTATCTGAACAAATGAAAATACTAAATTTGTAATAAAAGTTCTTAAAAATGTACTTTATTCAAACACAGACAGCGTTGGGAGAGAACAGTGTGATGGAACTACTGAACTAAAAGTGAACTAATGTGACCTAAAATATAGGCTATGAAATAAACAAATACATAATTATCATTAATAACATTAGGAGTAAATTATCCAAGTCCTCTAAGCCACACTCACATAAATGGTTAGTTTTGTATGATTTGTCCATTTCTAATGATAACTTCAGTTTAGATGTTCACTTATAAGTGGTTTAATACTTGTGTTAAATATGAAAACCTGTTCCATGTTTGTTCCCAGCCTTAAATTTTTAAGATATAATGTTATCTGAAACAGTTATTTTTTATACATAATGTTATGGGGTAAGGTTTATATTTGTTATATTTTATTTTCTATAAAATGCTATAAAAGCATAAAAAATGTAAGAAATCAGAATAAAAACACAATATAATGAAATGTTTAAAAAAATGTTTTTGAGTCTTACTTAAAAAATGTTATTCACGTTAATTATTAATGAATTATTCTCACAAAAAACTGCCAATGTTCTAGGTAGGCCAAAAAAGTTTGTACTTTATTAAGATTATCTTGTTTGAATAGAGTTAATGGTGTAATACATGAGTGATACATAAAATATGACAAATACATTATATAAATCAGAATGACCACCATACTGTCATTAATGAAACTTGTTTATTAAACCATTCTCCACAGCTGCAGGACACATTCAGCCATGTTCACTCTTTTCCCTGGAGTGATGCTCCTTTACCTCCAATCTCTGTTGAGAGAAAAATCTTAAATTAAAAATCTTATTTAATCAACTGGAACATGACAATTGTGTTGTTATTGATCTTTATTGTGCTTTATCAATTTATTCAAGTAAAGTTTTTCGTTTATAAAGTCTCTCTTTTTTATTATTATTTTCAGTCTAAAACTTACATTATCTGAATGTATTATTTATAAAACAATTAATACATTTACATATATGCTGAATAAAGATCCATCTACCTATCCATCTAACACAACTCGTGATCCCCTGACACATATTCTACACATTAGCTACAGCTATTAGAACGTTTTCTTAAAACTTTCTTCAAACTGAAATATACTTGTGATGTAGGACCATCGTGTTAGTAAAATGTATCTTACTTAATTCTTTATTTCATTGTATATTATCCAATACACAGCAGTCTGATGTAAGTACAGTCAAGATACGTGGACGTGGATTAAATTGAAATATAAAGTCTAAATACGTTTACAAATCACAACTATCAAGCGAGTAATAGCTAACACTGAGAAAATAAACGTGTTAAGTCATTCTCTGTCAAAAAGAAACTCACCGTTTAGTCGTTTTCCCAACTTTCAGAACAATTTTGGACCAAAGAGCCTGAAAGAAGTTAGCTGGCGTCCTCCTGAGACACAGCATGACGCGCTTTGACAGTGCGTGTGTACAGCTGTGGCGTCACCAGAGATAGCGACTTTCCTCTGGCTTTTCTGGCCTTTTGAACACTTTTTGACCGATCAAAAGTCCAAGACTTAAAAAAAGAAAATACAAAGATCAGTAATTGACTGTGTTTACGGCTGGAGATGTCCTGTCAACAGTTTTACAGCCGTCTCTTTTACTATTCGCCTATGGGAAAAATGCTTTTTAATGGGGATTTTTTCGTTGCAATACCACAGTGGCCACTGGGAAAAATCGGCATGCCGCTGAGGGGCGGTCTGGTATCCAGTTCTCATAATACATCCATGGTAGTGACAGTCCTCTTGTGGATCGACGTCACGTCCGGACGCGGACAGCTAATCAGGTTTGGCCGAAAAATTAAATCTCATTCATTGTGTTTTGTGAAATAATCTGTGTGATGTGTTTTGAGTATGTGTTATTTCATTATGCTCCATTAGGTGGTGCCAACGCCCCACAGTATTGAGGACACAAATTGTTTACGGCATAAAAAACCTGACTTACGGCAGTTACAATGTTGTTGCTATTACGCTGGTCCATACTGTTCGGTCCTGGCGAATTCTGTTATTAAAACCAGTTAAAATCACTTCCATGAATCCGTGAATTCATGACATGGTGTCAGAAGCCGCTCTTTGGCCCTGCGGACGAGACTGAAGCAACGAGATGGCTAAGTTTCATGCTCCTGAGTCGTTTGACTTCACCCAGCCTTCGGCATGGCCGACCTGGAGACAGCGTTTTTCCCGCTATCGGATAGCCACCAAGCTGGACCAAGAAGACGGTGATGTACAAGTGAATACGCTGTTATATGCCATGGGCAAAGAGTCGGAACCTATCTTCAGCTCATTTACATTCCCGGATGACGTACAGGACTATTACAACGAAGTTTTGAAAAGGTTTGATGAACATTTTGTGCCGAGGCGCAATACTATACATTGAACGTGCCTGTTTCCACCGCCGCTCACAGCTCCAAGGGGAGAGGGTGGAGGCGTTTGTCAGAGAGCTTTATAAGCTTGCAGAGCACTGTGATTTTGGAGCAACCAAAGACGAGCAGATAAGAGACTGCATTGTAATAGGCATCGCTGATGTAGACGTGTCGCAGAAGTTACAACTTGAACCGGACCTGACGTTGGAAAAGGCGATCAGTATTGCACGACAATCAGAGTTGATTAAAGCGCAAAACTCCAACACCAGAGCAACAAATGTTGAGGTGGATGCCGTTAATGCACACAAATACAAGCAGCCCGGGCCCAATACGACAAAAGGCATGCTGGAAACAAAGACAATAAACAGTACAAAAACGTGACACAACAAGCAAAGAAAATGTGCACAAGATGTGGGAGACAGCATGAGTACGGTGCATGTCCAGCTACAGGTAAACGCTGCCGCAAATGTAACAAAACAGGACACTTAGAAGCAATGTGCAAAACTAGAAATGTGAATGCACTTAAAGCAACTGACTGTGACAGTGATGAGGGCAATGTGTGGTTTCTTGGGGCTGTTGCTGATGGCAATGCAGGTGAGGAGGACAGTTGGTACGAAGATCTTAAAATCAATGGGACTACTGTGACATTCCGTATTGATACAGGCGTGGATGTAACAGTGATTTCATGGGAGACATATTTAAAGCTACAACAACGTCCTCTACTGGTAAAAACAAACTCAACCTTCACCAGCCCAGGTGGAAAGCTTGTGTGTAAAGGCAAGTTCATGACACACTGTGAACGACATGGAGAAGCTTTCCCTTTTTGGATTTATGTCATGTCGGGCCCCTTCACTACAAACCTGCTTGGTCGGAAAACTGCAATCAAAATGGGACTAGTGTAACTAGTGTACTAGAGTAAATGGACTTGAGTCATATAATGATGTCTTTGGGGATATTGGACTGTTAGATTGTGAACCAGTCAAAATTGAGCTTAGGCTTAAGCCATACAGCATTGCAACCCCACGGCGCATCCCATTTCCGATCCTACCTCAAGTGGAGGAGGAACTGAAGAGAATGCAGTCTCTTGGCATCATAGAAGAAGTAAAGGAAGCCACAGACTGGTGTGCTCCTATGGTGCCTGTGATTAAAAAGAACAAGAAACCCAGAATTTGCGTGGATCTAACAAAACTGAACAAAGCTGTGAAAAGAGAAAGATTCATCCTGCCCACATTAGAAGATATTGCACCAAAACTGTCAGGCGCAACAGTCTTCTCCACAGTGGACGCTTCAAGTGGGTTTTGGCAGATTCCTCTTAATGAGAGCAGCAGGAAACTTACAACCTTCATTACACCAGTGGGCCGCTTCTGTTTTCGTCGTCTTCCCTTCGGAATTACATCCGCTCCGGAAATATTTCAGCAGAAAATGAGCTCACTTCTGAGAAACCACACAGGCACAATGGTGGTCATGGATGATATTCTGGTCTACGGCAAGGACAAGGAAGACCATGACCAGAACCTTCGAGCTGTGATGCAAACAATCAAAGCATCAGGACTGAAACTAAACAAGGACAAATGTCAGTTCAGGAAACCTGAGATTCACTACTTTGGACATGTCATTGGGAAGGATGGCATCAAACCAGACACAGAAAAAGTCAGAGCCATCGCAGATCTCCCCAGCCCAACAAACATAACTGAACTTCGTCAAAGGATTGGAATGATAAACTACTTGGGAAAATTCCTTCCAGACCTCTCCACAGTCATGCACCCCATAAACAGTCTACTGAGGAGCGACACAGTGTGGACGTGGGGAGAAGCACAAGAGGAAGCCTTCATAAAGGTAAAAGGCATGTTGACTTCAGCACCTATACTGGCATATTATGACGCTACTAAGCCAACCATTGTAAGCGCAGATGCAAGCAGTTATGGCCTAGGGGGCGCACTTTACCAACAACACAATGATGGACTTAGACCAGTCGCCTTTTGCTCAAGGACACTAACAGAGACAGAGCGCAGGTACTCCCAGATAGAAAAGGAATGCCTCGCTAGTGTTTGGGCATGCAAGCGCGGAGAGGTACTTACAAGGTATGGACAGATTCGTGCTGGAGACTGACCACAAGCCTCTGGTTCCTCTCATCAACACCTACGACCTGGACAAAGCACCTGTTAGGTGTCTGAGGTTACTAATGCGTTTGATGAAGTTCAACCCAGAAGCTGTTCACGTACCAGGAAAGCAGCTCATTGTGGCTGACACTCTGTCACGAAACCCCCTGAAGGACTGTACAGTGTCAGATACTGAGCATGAGGTGAAAGCTTATGTTCAGGCAGTGATTGAAGCCAGACCAATCACAAAAGACAGGCTTAACGCAATAAGAGGCCACAAGCAATGATGACATACTTCAAACAGTGATTCGTTACACCATTAAAGGCTGGCCTCCAGATTTGTCTCACCTGCCTCACAATCTGCATAAGTATTACTCAGCTAGAGCTCACCTGTCAGAAGTTGATGGACTCCTACTGCATGATGACCGCATTGTCGTTCCCCTGTCATTGCAAAAGACTGTACTGTCACAAATACATGCAGGTCATCAGGGACTCACAAAGTGCCGTAAAAGGGCTAACATGTCAGTGTGGTGGCCAGGTGTCGGGAGAGACATTACTGAGCTAGTTAATGCTTGTGAGTTTTGTATCAAGAACAAACCCACTCAAAACAAAGAGCCACTGATCACTACACCACTGCCGCTAGGAGCTTGGCAAAAGATAGCTGCAGATTTATGTGAGCTTAATGGTAAACAGTATTTAGTAGCAACAGACTACTATTCGCGCTACATTGAGATTTCTCATTTGCCTACTACTAGTAGCAACCAAGTTATTTCACATCTGAAGTGCATGTTTGCCAGATGGGGTATCCCATTGGAGTTAGTAACGGATAATGGCCCTCAGTTCGCTTCAGCCGAGTTTCGCCAGTTCAGTGAGGCATACAACTTTGAACACACAACATCAAGCCCTCACTACCCTCAAGCAAATGGAGCTGCTGAGAGAAGTGTCGCCATAGCCAAGAGGATTCTCCGCCAGCCTGATCCTCAACTCACCTTGCTGAGCTACAGAGCCACCCCCATCTCTGCAACAGGCCAAAGCCCAGCTCAACTGATGATTGGACGTGAAATCAGAACCACAGTTCCGGTGTTGCCACAGCGACTGCACTCAACTGATGTTACCAAGCAGGAGGTCATGTTGAAAGATCAACAAACCAAAGCTGCCTACCGCTTTTTCTACAACCGGCGTCATTCCACCAGGCCTCTGTCAGCACTGCAGCCTGGCCAGAGTGTTGCTGTCAAACTGGATGGGGAGAAGGGCTGGAAAACCCCAGCTAAGGTCATTGTAAAAGCTCAAGAGCCCAGGTCCTATCTCATCCAGACTGATCAAGGAACTGTTGCCCGCAGGAACAGGAGGCATTTGCAGGAAGTGCCCGAGCCAGCACCTCAAAGCGCTGGAGAAGAGACTAGTAATGACTGTGACTTTGCTAATCCACGAGACACAGACACCCTTCCACCTATTACTAGTTCACCTGTGACCTGTGTCCCTACCGGTAATCCGAGTACAGTTGCCTCTCCTAAGAGAACCCTAGCTGGGAGAGCTATTAGACCACCTACTAGGTTTAAGGACTATGTTTAAGATTACAAATGTCCTGTATTCCAATGTTATACAATATTGTTGCGAGTAACATCAGAAGCTAAGTAATAATTTGAATTGCTAAGGCAATAGTGTTCAGACCTTGTTGTTATTTGCTACATACAGCTAAAGTATAAAACTAAATATAGGGTATATGTTATAAATGAGAGTAAACAGATAACTTAGAAAAGAGTTGTGCGTGTTATACGCTATTTGGAAATTTACTTAAGAGGGGAGATGTGATGTGTTTTGAGTATGTGTTATTTCATTACGCTCCATTAGGTGGTGCCAACGCCCCACAGTATTGAGGACACAAATTGTTTACGGCATAAAAAACCTGACTTACGGCAGTTACAATGTTGTTGCTATTACGCTGGTCCATACTGTTCGGTCCTGGCGAATTCTGTTATTAAAACCAGTTAAAATCACTTCCATGAATCCATGAATTCATGACAATCTGCTGGTGTAATTGTTGATTCTGATCGAGTGTTGGGGGGGATTGTTTGTGGGGATATCGACCGACGGCCTGTATAGGTCCGGAACGATATTCTCTCGGCGTGCTTCCCAAGCTCGGTCAGGAGGAGGGTTAGTTTGTGACATTTCACAGATTGATTCTGAGTGAAAGTGTGTGGTGTGAGTGTGTGATCGGTGGGGAAAAGTAGTTTATGTTAGTAGTTTTATGACTACTTCGGAGCTTCGAAGGAAAGGCCAGAAATGTCGGAGGCAGGAGCTGAAAATAAATTAAGGAAAACGGGAAATGTGAATCCTGAAGAGCTGGTTGTATTGTTTAAAGTCAAAGGCCAGAAACCGGGAGAGGGAGGTTTTAGGGTGTTAAACCCCCTGAGAGTGACTACGGCTTTAGAGAACCAGATAGGGAAGGGCTTTCAAGCCAAGATTTTGTCCAACGGGATTCTCCGAGTTTGCTGCGTAAATCAAAAACAATATGACAGCACAAAAGAAGTTGGGAAAGTTGTGACGAAAGTGGACAGAATGGATCCCAATGAGAAAAAAGGTCCCAAAGGTGTTATTTATGGTGTGTATTCTGGGTTGTCTGAGCAGGAGATCTTGGACAACATTAAAGGAGGAAGTGTGGTCGAAGTCATGCGTTTTAAACGTAAGGAGGGAGATGAAAGGGACTCGCCAGTGCTGCTGACTTTTGCGAGTAGTGTTCTTCCAGAGGTGATGTATTTGGGAAGTATGGCCTACCGAGTGAGAGAGTACATTTGGCCTCCCCTGCGCTGTTTTAATTGTCAGCGGTTTGGACACACAGCCAGCTCCTGCCGGGGCAAACGCAGATGTGCCAAGTGTGGACAAGATCATGAAAAAAGGGATGCAAGGCAGAGACTTCCAAGTGCTGTAATTGTGGGGGGGACCATATGGCAGCATTTCGAGGGTGTGAACATTTTATTCAAGCCAAGCAAATCCAGATCAATCGAGATCAAAATAAAGTCTCTTACATGGAGGCAGTTAAACGCGGTGGTGGAGAGATTGGAGCTAAAAACATTAAGATGAGCAACACAGTGATGAGGAGTCAGCGGGCCTTCCCAGCCCTGCTAGTAATGTCCCCCGATATGCTGGTTCTGAGCAGGGATGCTTTTCTGGCTTTTATTACAGATGTATTGGTCGGAGCTAAATCGAGTACGAGGAGATCTGATATGATTAAGATTGTAGTTGGGGCAGCTGAACGTTTCCTTGGCATAAGTCAGTTATCTCCAGAAAAGCTCCATGAATACATGACAGAGAAGCAGCACCTTGATAGCTCTCAGATGATGAGGTCTGATAGTATGGAGACGCAGATCGAGAGCAATGATGCTGTGGACTAGCATCCTCATGTTTTACATTCTTCAGTGGAATGCCCGGAGTTTGATTGCTAATGGTCAGGAATTGAAAAGATTTGTTGATGAATAAAACGAGAATTGATATGTGTCCAGGAGACGTGGCTAAAACCATGCCTTGACATGTTATTCCAGGCTATGTGTGTCTGAGAAAAGACAGGTCTGATAGATCAGGTGGGGGTTGTGCAACGTTTATTAGATCAGGAATTCAGTATAAGAGAATTATTATGAACACTGATTTAGAGTGTATATGTGTGGAGGTTTGGACAGTAATAGAGCTATAACAGTTATTAATTTCTATAATCCTTGTAAACAGTTGATTGTGCATGAACTTGATAAAACAATGGAATTTGTTAAAGGTCCTGTTATCTGGGCGGGGGACTTCAACTCCCACAATCCCCTATGGGGCAGTGATAACAAAGACAGCAATGGAACAATCATGGAAGAGTTTTTGGAAAAATATAGATCATATTGATCCTTCCATTGCTTCTTCAAACCTGGCTAGAACTGGAGAGTGGGATGTTCTTGACAGATATACACTAGGTAGTGATCATTTTCCAATTCTCTGTAGGTTTGGTCAAAAACTGAGAATAGAACTAGAAGTTAATGTGCCTAGATATAAATTTTCCTCTGCTAAATGGGATGATTTTCCAGAAGGAATCTAGTAACTTAATAGAAGAAATAAATTCTGATGGCTCCATTGATGAGTGGAATAAATCCTTTGGCTCGATGATCCACAAGGCCGCTCAAGCCTCTGTTCCTCTCAGCCAGAATTTCAAAATTAACAAGTTGGTTCCATGGTAGAATCAAGAATGTAATGTTGCTGTTAGAAATAGAAATAAAGCATATAGAAAGCTAAGGAAGTATCCAATGCTGTGTTATGCTGTGGAGTACAAGAGGTTAAGAGCGGTGGCAAGGAGAGTCATAAAAATGCCAAATTACTCAGTTGGCGGGGGTTCTGTGAAACCCTGGGACCAGAGACTCCTGTAAAACACCTGTGGACAGCAGTAAGGAAAATGTCCAGAATCTATAAAAAAAGCTCAATCCCAGTTTTACAGAAGGGGGGGATGGAGGCAGTATCTTATCAAGAAAAGGCTGATATGTTTGTAGATGTTTTTCAAGCAGTCCACAATTCTAAGAATCAAAGAACTGAATCAGAATTGTTGCTAAATAATCAGTGGAAACTGAAAAATAATTTAGAAAATGATAATCCAATAAACTTGTTTTTCAACATGAAGGAATTGAGGGAAGCCATTAGCTCAGGAGCTAATACCACTCCTGGGAGAGATGGGCTGTCATACGAATTGTTTAAACATCTTGATTATTGTGTTCTAGAGGAAATATTGTCTATGTTCAACTTTGTGTGGGCAGAGGGGTATCTACCATATGAGTGGAAGCATGCTGTCATTATTCCTATTCCTAAACCAGGCAAAGAACCATCAGATCCAGAGTCTTATGGACCTATAGCTTTAACATCTGTGCTCTGTAAAATCATGGAACAAATGGTTACCAACAGGTTAGTATATTTTTGGAAAGTAAAGGGCTTCTTGTGAAGTTTCAAAATGGATTCAGAAATGAAAGATCAACAATGGAGTCTGTGGCAGTATTAGATCACGACATTAAAGCAGCTTTCAATAACAAAGAAGTAGTTGTAAGTGTGTTTTTGGATATTGAGAGGGCGTATGATTCCTTGTGGAAGGAAGGACTTATGATTAAGATATTTGATTTGGGAGTGAGAGGACGAATGTATAATTGGATCAAGGATTTTTTAATGCATAGAACAATACAAGTGCGGGTGGGTGGTAAAACCTCAAAGATTGTTGAGATAGTGAACGGCACCCCGCAAGGAAGTGTGATTAGTCCTGTTTTATTTAATATAATGATAAACGATATATTTACGAATGTTGGAAGAGGATTTGGGCAGTCTCTATTTGCAGATGATGGCGCTATTTGGAGAAGAGGAAGAAATGTAGACTTTACTGTAAAACAAGTTCAAAGAGCCCTAGGCACTGTGGAGGTGTGGGCAGAGAAATGGGGGTTTAGGATCTCTCCATCCAAGTCCAAATTCATGATTTTTGGTTTTAAGAGAAAGCTGCCGGCTGTCAATTTATCTCTGAATGGATCCCCTCTAGAGAGAGTTTAAATTTAAAAACTTTAAATTCTTGGGTGTTTGGTTTGATGAACGAACAACTTGGGCAACTCACATAGCTAAAATGGTAACCAAATGTGAAAGAGTAATAAATGTCATGAGGAGCTTAGCAGGGTGTGATTGGGGGGCATAGAGAGGGTCCATGCAGTTGATTTATCAAGCTATGATAAGATCTGTTTTGGATTATGGATGTTTTGTTTATGGCTCAGCTTCTAAGTCAGTGCTTGATAAATTAGATGTTCTTCAGGCTAAGGCGTTACGGCTATGTTGTGGTGCTTTTAAAACTTCCCCTGTCCCTGCTCTGCTCCTGGAAATGGGGGAAATGCCCCTGCAGTTAAGGCGTATCAAACTGGGGCTGCAATACTGGGCAAAAATTAATGGCTTCCCTCAATCCTCACCATGTAGGTGCTTTTTCCAGGAGTCCTTTGATGTTGACCCCAGGGTCCAGTCCAGACCATTTCTATTTGTCATTTGTCAGTGGGCAAAATCACAGGGACTAAGAAGTGACAGCATAGCACAACATTTGTGCTGGTCACCTGTGCCACCCTGGTTAATCCAAGAGGTAGATGTCAACCTGACTTTTGTAAAACAAAAATCAAGTGAAGGGATAGGCCCTAAATTAGAACATGTGATAAATGTAGAAGAAAGTTCTTATCTAAAAATCTTTACAGATGGCTCTTTGGATCCAGAGAGTGGTATGGCAGGATTTGGGATATTTGTGGACCAACTTGGACATGGATTTAATTATAGAATCTCTAATGAGACCTCTGTGTTTACTGCAGAGCTACAATCCTTTGGGCCTTGTGGTGGATAGAGGATGCTAAAGTGGCCAGAGCACTGGTTTGTTCAGACTCTTATGGCACACTTATGGCTATAAGAGGAGGTAGATCACGGGCTCGTCCAGAAATAATACTGGAAATATTGTCTATCCTGTTCAGAGTTGAGAAGTCTGGCAGCGAGATCAAGTTTTGCTGGGTTCCTGGGCATACAGGGAAACGAAAAAGCAGACTTCTTAGCAAAAGCAGCTCTCAAGAAAAGAGACGTGGATGTGAAGATCCCTATGGGGAGAGTTAAGGCAAGAGCAAAAATTAAAGAATGTGTGGAGAATGAATGGCAAAGAGAATAGGAAAAGGAAAGCAGGGGAAGACACTATTTCTCTGTTCAACCAAGAGTCAAAAGAATCAGTTACTATCAAGGAAACCGTAAAGATTCAGTAAAGATCTGTAGATTAAGACTGGGACACTGTGGGTTAAATAGTTATTTGCACATAATTGTGAAACATAGTTCAGGACTTTGTGAGTGTGGGAGCCCTGAAACAGTGAAGCATATTTTAATGGAATGCAGCAAATATAGTGTTGAGAGGAGGGAATTGTTTAAAACAGCTTCAGATTTGGGATTAAATTCATTCTCAGTTAAATCTCTATTTAGCCTCCATGACAACCACCAGCAGATTATGACAGCAATTTTACAGTTCCTGCGAAACACAGGACTGTACGTGAGAATATGAGTCCAGAATGTGACACCTAATTCGTCCAGCGGATGGCAGTAATACGCCTACACGCGTCAAAACTGCCGTAAATTCAACAAGAAGAAGAAGAAGAAGACAGTCCTCTTGCTCGGCGCTTCCGCTCCACTTCCGGGTCATCCGGCATCCGCGGCTCTGCACCATGGATGTATTATTTTAACACGCAGGTAGGTTAGCCGACGGCTGCCTCTGTTAGCCCCTCTGTTATCTGCCGCACGGCTGCTGATGCACATTTTGGCCCATAGATACCTGAGTGTTCGCCCTTGTTGATGACTACGGTGGCAGCGTTGCCAGGACATATCGCCTCTCCTAGTGTGGTATATGAACAGTGATCGGATTGGTAGGTGACCCTCCTTGTGCTAATCTGCTAGCCCTAGCCTCTCCTCTTGTATTCTATTCATGGTGACTCGATTTCTTTGTTTATCAGGGTCCGGGTTCATAGCAGTGGGAACCGGGGAGAGGGCTGCTTTGCTTTGCTGCTTTGTTTTGCTTTGCTTTCTTGGGCTGCTTCTCTTTGCTCGGCTCTGCTGCTCCTCCACACGGCTGTGTTCGCTCGCCAGGTGTTACCTGGTGGGGCTGCACTCTCAGGTTGGCTGGGGGGGGGGATTCATAATCGGACAAGGGCCGCACGTGCACCCGGACGCTCCCACGCCTCGGAGGCCAACCGAGGGACTCATTTTATAGACTTTGGGGTTTGGGGATTTAATATTGATTTCATTTTTGTTGTGGTTATTTTCTCGTTAGGATGTATTACTTATGGATTAATTTCTTTGTGATTTATTACATTTTGTTTTCTTTGTTAATTAATTTCATTCATTGAGTTAATTCCCTCTTTTTCTTGGGGAGCTTACTGTTTAGTTTATTTACTTTGAAAGTTTAGTTCAGGTATTTGTAGTGGGGTATATGTTTATTTAGATTAAGGTTTTTCTTGAACTTTCATTGTTTTCTTTTCTTTTTCCTGTGTGTGGGGTTTATTGGATTGTATGTATTTTGTTTGGTTATTAGTTAGGGGGATTAGTTATTCCCTTTAATTAATATTATTTTGATTCATTTGGCACAGTGGTATTCTGTTTCTTCTTCTTCTTTTTCTTCTTCTTCTTATTGTTATTTGAATCATTTGAGTTTGTATTATGTTCAGTTTCCCCCACCTAATTCATTTCTTTGCCCTTTCAGAGCTGAGAGCCACGGGTGAAGGAGCTGGTGTCCAGGCTGGTGGTGTCCCCCTTTTGGTGTGCTGTGTGTCCTGGTTTGGGTCCCCCCACTTCCACGTCCGTGTGAGTGTTTGTCATGAGCGCCTGGAGTGTTTCTTTATTTAGGTTTCGTTGGGGATAACCCCCTCCCCTTCGTCTGCCCCTTCTTCACTCCTGGTACGCCCCAGTCTCTGAAGGGTGCCCCTTTCTTTAGTTTCCCTTCTCCCATCTTTTAGTGGGTCTGAACAAATTTTAAAGCAGTTTTTGTAATAAAGAAACATTGTCTTAAAATAATGCTCAATAACGGACCTGTGTCCTTAAGGTAAAAAGGGTTGATTCCTTGGGTGATTATCCCGAGGTGGCGTTGTCAGCATTAAGGTTTAATTGGAGGAATTGGGGAGGTCCAACCCCTCACCTTTAATTCCTCTTCTTCCAAACTTCCCATGGTAATGCCACACTTGCCTCAGTGACAACAAAAGTAAAGAAAAAGGCTAATCTTACCCCACTCTCCCCTACCATCATTTTCATTAGTTTATTTTGTTAATAATTCTGTAGAACCACAATTCAAAGGCAATGTCTGATTTTCACTCACGGTTTTCAGTAAATATGGATGTATTATTACTTTTGTCAGATTCCAGTTATTTCTGTGACCATTGTGGGTTTTTCTTTCATTAACCGAGGGGCAGTAACAATTTCGTCCACGTGTGGATCAGCCCTGAAAGTGGGGACGCCCTCAGTGCTCAGACTTCAGGGAGGAGACTGGGGCGGGACAGGGGCAGGTCAAAGTACTTAATACACCATGATGTTCTTCTTCTTCTCAATCTGGGTGAAGATGGCGAGGTTTGAGGAGCTGAGAGCTTTGTTCAGGCGGCGGCTGCTCGCTGCGGTCATCAGAGACATGTCTGGACTGAGAGAGACCTCCGAGTATGAAGAGGAGCTGCAGAGACAGAGGAGACTGCAGCGTGTGATCCAGACACCTGAGATAAAGCTCCGGAGAGCAGGTAAGCCTGCTTTCATTCAGCATGTGCCAACACATCAGAGCTGCGACAATAAATCAATCAATCTTTATTTGTATAGCGCCAATTCATAACACGTGTTATCTCAAGACACTTTACAATAGAGCATAAAGCTCTTCATTTTATGGATACACATATATGCATAGATACATATATACATATAAAATACACATATACATATATATACAAATATATACATCCAACACCCAACATGAATCCGTATAGCCAATCATGAATCCCTCCATCATGGCGGCAAGAAAAAACCTTCTGTTAAGCAGCAGGAAATCTTGAATGTGGATCCCAGTCTCATGATGAACAGCAAATCCACACGATGCTGTGTTGGTGTGAGGGTGAAGGAAGGGAGGTAAGAGGAGACAAGTGGACTAAAGTTAGGGACAGGTCCATGTACCATCGACCTGTCGTCTGATTTATTCGAGGTTAGCCTCTTGAGATGCTGCATCTCATTTTCAGGAGGGTCCTCATGTCTGAATGGTTGTGGTGATCATTTTCTAGAAGTATAATCTTAGAAATTCTTACTGAAAATAAGAATTTATGGTAGTGACGAACTCATGGGTGCCCAGACCACAAGTGCATCCCTACCATATTTGTCTCCATTAAATATAAATGTGTTAAAGGCCTCTTGAGATGTGACATCCCATTTTCAGAGGGACCTCATGACTATGTGGTAATAAAGAATAGATACTGTAGGTGTAACTATCATGGATATGGAGATCATGCTAATATCTACATGAACAGCTATAATGATAATGGGAATGGAGTGTTCCTGATAAAATGGCCAACTATGTGTCATGTTTATAACTGTAGTTTTGAGGCTTCATGACTCCACAGCAGCAGGCAGTCTCCACCAGGGATCCCAGGCCACCTACAAGACAAGAGCCAGAGACGAGTACAGGAGCAAAGAAAAGGGGCAAAAGCAGATGCTGAGAGAGAGAGTGAGGGAGAGAGGGAGAGAGGGGGAGAGGGAGAGAGGGAGAGGGAGAGGGAGAGGGAGAGGGAGAGAGAGAGAGAGAGAGGGAGAGAGGGAGAGAGAGAGAGAGAGAGAGAGAGAGAGAGAGAGAGAGAGAGAGTGATAGAGCCCATTTTGTGCCAGATCCTCCCCCCCCAGTCCTTCATCTGAAGCTGAAAGTAGATCATTGGTTACTTTAACTAGAGCAGTCTCTGTGCTGTGATGAACTCTAAATCCTGACTGAAAGTCCTCAAGCAGGCTATTGTCTTGAAGGAAGTCACCTAGCTGATCAGCTACTACTTTCTCCAGGATCTTTGAGGCAAATGGAAGGTTAGAAATAGGCCTGTAGTTAGCTAATGTTCCTGAATCGAGGTTAGGTTTTTTAAGGAGGGGTTTGATTACTGCTGTTTTAAAAGACTGTGGTACGTAGCCTGTTGATAGAGATATATTTACTGTCTCCAGCAACAATGGACAAACTAGAGGGAAGACCTCCTTGAACAGTTTAGTTGGAATCGGGTCTAAAAGGCAGGTTGATGATTTAGAGGAAGAGACGAGAGAATTTAGCTCCTGAAGGCTAATCGTAGAGAAACTGTCTAACTCAGGTCTAACTACTACTACATTTAGAGGTAGGGCAGGTTCAGCTGGAGATAAAGAGTTGCTAATTTTATCTCTAATTTTCAGAATTTTATCATTGAAAACTCTCATAAAGTCCTCACAGCTTAGGGTTAGAGGAATCACAGGCTCAATAGAGCTCTGACTCTGTGTCAGCCTGGCTACAGTGCTGAAAAGGTATCTGGGGTTGTTTCTATTCTCTTCAATAAGTGAGGAGTAGTAGGCAGCTCGAGCATGTTTTAAGGCTCTCATGTAGTTAATATGACTCTCTCGCCAAAATATACATGATTATTTTATCAGAGCTAAGGACTAAGTTTGATATGTACTCAGAGAATTCTGATAAAAATTCAGAGTATGGGCCTGGAGGACGGTAAATTATCACAAACAGGACTGTCTGAATCAGTATGAGATAAATTTAGAGTGAGGCTTTCAAAAGGAGTATATTTAGCCTTTGGTCTGTGATTGATTTGGAGACAGGAATGATAAATAGCTGCTACACCACCACCACGGCCTGTGTCGCGTGGTATATGAATATTTGAATGACTGGGAGGAGTGGACTCATTTAAACTGACATATTCTTCGTCACATAGCCATGTTTCAGTGAGACAGAATAAATCAATCTGATTTTCTGATATAAGGTCGTTCACCAGTAAAGATTTGGACCTGAGTGATCTAATATTTAAGAGACCACATCTGATTCTCTGATGTTTTAAAGCCACTACATTTGAAGGTTTTATTTTAATAAGATTTCTATGGTTGATACTACTTTTATTTGTTTTTGTATTAATATCTAAGTGAGCTTTGGGTCGGGGAACTGACACAGTCTCTATGGAGTAATGTTTATCACTATTACAAAAGCCATAGCAGTTATCTAAGTGATGAACACAGCTGTCATAACAGTAATGGCAGGAAAACTGTCCTAGAGCAAGCGCAGAGGAGCGTGGAGGACTGCAGCTCTGCAGCATGGTCTCATCTCTGAGAGGTCATAAGTGTGACTCTGCCATGTTTTTTGACAGGAGAGATGCACCAGCCAGAGTAGGATGGATGCCATCTCTTCCTATCAGGCCAGGTTTTCTCCAGAAGGATGACCAATTGTCAGTGAAGCCCACATCGTTTGCTGGACACCACCTCGATAGCGAGCGGTTGAGTGATGACATGCGGCTATACATGTCATCACTGGTCAGACAAGAATAACTAATGACCATATAAGGCAGTAGGTCAGCTCATGAGGAAGATCTTTGTGATCTGCTGAAGTGTTTCTTGAAATGTGATTGGTTCAGCCGCGTATTGAGTTGGACCGAAAACGAGAGATGAAAAAGATGAAGAAAAGACAGATGCCGCCAGAAAAAGTGGAAAAGCGTATGGCTCGAAAAAAAAACCGTAGAGAAGATGCAGCCAAATGGCCAAACTTCCGGATCTTTTCCTCCACAGTGGGGTCCTCACTGGGGCGGAAAACATCCGGGTGGTGGCCCAGGCCAGAGACCGAGCACGGCTACAGCAGGTAGACATGCAGGTAAACATGCACTGTCTGCTGCAGCTACATGGTGCTACATCATCTCAACCACACAAACACAGCGATTTCACCCATAGAAATGGAGATTAACGTTAGATTTTAAACTGATAAAAAGTGGTTGTAAACAATAATTGTCCACATGTAACGGGCTATACTTGCACTTAAGAGTGCTTCCCATACATTTGTTAACTCGTGATGATTATTTTTTATTATTATTATTTAGTTTCAAATCTGCATTTGCTTCTTCTGGACCATTTGACTGTGCTTGCTTATAATGCTCTTCTGTGCTATTATAAATTTTTCTGAACTCCACCACCGCCTGGGCATGACATTTCAGGCCTCAGAGGTGATCATTTACAGCTTTGCCATTCTGTATGAACAGAGATAATTCTGTGGTGTGGACAGAACTGTCTCTGACAAAAATATCCACTAAATACATCCATAAAATAATCCATATATGTGTAGTCCAGATAATTGTTCAGGGCACAGACAGAAAAGCCATACATTATAAATCATTAATTTTCTTTGTCAATATAAATGAAATCCATAGACTTTATGATAACATTTATTATTAAGGATATATTGAGGGAGAGCATGAAAGTGAGGCAGCATTAGGTGCACAGGCAGAGCGCACTTTCAGTCACCTTAAACTGATCAAGACTTATCTGCACTCAAAAATGAGCGAGTCTCGCCTCTCAAGCCTGGCATTACTTTTCATTGAGAGAGATGTCTGGGAAGACTAACTTGGACAAGGTTGTTGATACATTTGCAAGAATGTAAAAAAGAAAAACACATCTCAAATAGTGACAGTAATGAGAGGTTGTATTCAGTATTTTTTAATTTTACTTTTTTTCTGTCCTCTATTCTTGTGTGCAATGCTGCATGCCAAATATGCGGGCCCCTTTGACACACATGAAAACCCATGTGGAATACATCCCAGCTACACCACTGGTTTCTACCGAGAGTGACCATCAGAGAGAGACGTAACTCAAACATAAATCGTGGTTTTCACAGTAATTTGTTAACCTCTGTTTTTAAAACGCTCTTTACAAATCAGGGTATATTTATCATTATTATTATTATTATTATTATTATTATTATTATTATTATTATTATTATTATTATTCCCGCTCTGAAATGTCATGAAGAAGCAGGGCTGCCAATTTTCAGAGTCTGGCTGGAGCAAACCAAAGAGACTTTCACATGTTTTGAGCCCCTAGTGCAGAATGAGGTTAATCTTTTGTAAATATTGATCAGGGGTCAGCCCACTTTGTTTTTGGCTTCTGCAGGGACATGTTTCTCTGAGAGCACATAGATCCCAACACTGTACTGTGGCGTTGAAAGGCTGACAAATAGTCTCAAGGATTTGGCATAATGAGTAGATTACTTTCCAAAACATCAGCACACAGTGGAGCCCAAAGTGCTTCCACACAGTGCTGCCCAGATGATGTTGTTGTTTGCTTGAAGTGGCTTCACCTGTCCTCCATTTCCTTAAAGTTTCTTCTTAGTTTGTTTGATTCCAGCAGACAAGATGCAGCTCTTGTTGAGATCAAGGTAGCACTGGTCTATTGAGTTCACTGATCCAGACACCCTAATGTGCTGTTCAACTTTATATTTTACGTTCAAATTTTTCTTGACAGTTAGAGTACAGATTTCTACCATCAAGCTTGAACAGGTAGTTTCAGTGTCAGGTCATGGCCCTCATAGACATACTTGTGGTTTGTCCAATGGCATTTGATGTTTGATGAGAAGGAATGTGCAGTGTTGCTGTTTTTTTTTTTTTTTTAATGTATGTTTTGGGGCATTTTGTGCCTTTATTGATAGGAGAGAGACAGTGGATAGGCTTGTGAAAGGGGGAGAGAGAGTATGGGAGGACACTCTGCAAACTGGTCACAGGTGGGATTCGAACCTGGACCGGCAGAAGCAAGTACATGGGGAGCCTGGTTGCTAACCACTCCGCCAAATCAGCACCCCAGTGTTGCTGATTTTTATGTGTATTTCTATTTTTTCCCCTCAGATGTCCAGCAGCTGTTGATGAGTAAAGAACATCCTGTCTCTGTGAAGATTGAGGAAGAAGAAGAAGAAGAGAAGCCTCAGTCTGTGCAGCTTTTTCAGATAGAAACCAGTGCCGTAGAAGAGGACTGTGGATTTGAAGATGTGGAAATGGAGCCTGTTCCAGAGACAGAGATAGAGGTCAAGACTGAAGACTCCTCTGAAGTTGAGATTGATAAAAGCAATAAATGGAGAGAACAGAGACAATCAGCCAGAATTGAAGAGTATGAAAACAAATCTGGTGAGATGGCGACAACCTGATGAGAAACTTTGGAACTGCTACAAATATGGTCAAACATACAGAGATAAAAATTCTCTGAAAAATCCCGAGTCAATTCACAATGGAGAGAAATCCTTCAGCTGTTCTGAGTGTGGGAAATCTTTTGGACATAAACAGAATCTGGCTAGCCACAAGTTGACCCATACAGGAGAGAAACCCTTCAGCTGTTCTGAGTGTGGGAAATCATTTAGACAGAGAGGGACACTAACCAAACACATGTTGATTCATAGAGGAGAGAAACCCTTCAGCTGTTCTGATTGTGGGAAATCATTTAGACAGAAAAACATTCTGGACAGTCACGTGTTGATTCATAGAGGAGAGAAACCCTTCAGCTGTTCTGAGTGTGGGAAATCATTTAGTCAGAAAAAATATCTGGCTAGCCACATGTTGACCCATACAGGGGAGAAACCCTTCAGCTGTTCTGAGTGTGGAAAATCATTTAGACAGAATACCTCTTTGGATTTCCACAAGTTGATCCATTCAGGAGAGAAACCCTTCAGCTGTTCTGAGTGTGGGAAATCATTTGGACATAGTAACTCTCTGGCTAGCCACAAGTTGACCCATACAGGAGAGAAACCCTTCAGCTGTTTTGAGTGTGGGAAATCATTTAGACAGAGAGGGACACTAACCAAACACATGTTGATTCATAGAGGAGAGAAACCCTTCAGCTGTTCTGATTGTGGGAAATCATTTAGTCAGAAAAACATTCTGGACAGTCACGTGTTGATTCATAGAGGAGAGAAACCCTTCAGCTGTTCTGAGTGTGGGAAATCATTTAGACAGAAAAACAATCTGCACAGACACATGTTGACTCATACAGGAGAGAAACCCTTCAGCTGTTCTGAGTGTGAAAAATCATTTAAACATAATAACTCTCTGGCACGCCACAAGTTGACCCATACAGGAGATTAACCCTACAGCTGTACTGAGTGGGGGAAATCATTTCCAGGAAAAAAAAGTCTGACTGCACATTTGAAGGTCCTCAACAATATCTAGTTGTTTGGGTTTTCAATTTTAGTTGTTCTGCTTATCATGGACTCAGGAATAAGGCAGAGGCAAGACATGCAATGAAAAAGAGAGGAGGTGTGTCCCTTTAAAGACCAGGGTGCAAGGATTCCTTCCTGTCAATCCTCACTCTCCCCCCTCTCCCTCTGCCGTCCTGCTCTGCTGCTCTGTGTAGAGGTTCCTGAAGCCTCACTGCAGCAGCTCCACACCTGTGTCCGGGTACTCCTTATTAAATCTCCCCACTTAACAAGCTCCCTACTCTGTGGCTCACCTGCAGTTGTCAGTGGATTCCACTTCTGATGTGGTTTGTTCTGGCCATTTCTCCTCAGCTCTCCACATTAACTCAGCACTGCACTGGCCTTAAGCCTTTTTGCAGCTCCCACCTGGAGCTTAGCTTGTGTTGGTGGCTTGCTTTGGATGTATTTCAACTTTGAGAAACTTAGCATTTTTTTCTGCTCCCTTTTTTTACAGTGCTTCTCCACAAGCCCTGACCACTGTGTACATCTGTATATACTCACCGCTGTCACTGGACACTGTTGTTTTTCCATCTGCCTTGTATTGTCCGAACAATAAAGTCACTATCAACTTTTACCTGCCTCCTCCTTGAAGATTTTGGGTCCAACATTAACACTGACGGTACAGTTCCTGAACACACAAGATCACCAATTGAGCAGATAAGAGGGCCAGCCTTGATCATTTTATAAAATAAAATACCAAAGCATCGTTATTTTTGGCTCAGTCAATATATGATATTCAATTTTTGTCCTCCTCTAAACTGTGTGACACTTTTAAAAATGAGATCAGTCCTTATTACCAGCGCTGCTGCCTGAAACATGGGAACCCTAATCCATCCCTTTTGGGCTTAATAGTTCAAGTTACTTCACCTGATGGGTGGTAGTATTAAAGCCTCATGCTGGTTTGTCCATGTCACATCCAGAAGAAGAAAAAGAAGAATGAGGACTTACTCCAAGGCCACACTAAACATACGATTCAACATGATTGTTGATACCAGCTCATGTTTGAAATAAGGAATGCATGAGGGAGAATAATTAGGATAGACATTTCTACATCATGGAAGGATCTGAAACACAAAGGCAGACAATAATGTCATATTCAGTGATCAGTGACACCTGGAGGCCCTGCAGCAGGAGTGGAGAGAAGAAAAGACCAAGTAAAGCTTCTTCCTCTGTGCCTGTGTGGGTTTCTTCTGGGCCTCCTGCTTTCCTCGCACAGACTAAAATCAGAGTGCTCAGGTTAATTGAATCCATCAGTATCACTCAGAAAATGTATATTGAGAGACTTGTCTTTTGGTTAATGAATTGCAGTGAGTAGGATGGGTAGTGCCCAGAGTAGAAAGCATTTTATCATATGGAATCTGTGCAGGAGGCATAATTAAAAATCAATTAAATAAATGTCCTGGAGGGCTCATTGGGTTGCAGCAAGTGGCATGAAAAGATTTTTTTTATAAGGAGTGAAAGTACATGCATTACTTTCAATTAAATTTTATGCAAGAATTTCCATTCTGCACTGTTGGATCTTAATAAGGTTCTGAGAAGAGCTTCAAAATGCAAAGAAATGGGAGTGAGACAAAAAATGAGTAATTACCTGAAAACTGCTCAAATCAAATGATCCAAAGTTTAAGACCAAAGTTAAAAGAACCCCAGCTAAAACAAATCCTCCTAAATAGCCTACAGGAAGAAAGGTGTCAAAAATGGCCCAGTCATGAGTTACTCCACTGTTCCTGTTGATCACTAAAAATTGTTTAGGCACACTTGATGCAGGTCTTTCCAGAAGGTTATTGGGAATGTTGCTCCAACTTCACAGGAGGGACGTGGAACTGATGTCCATTCTTGTAAACTTCTCTCCATCCATCCCTGAATGTTCTCAACTGGACTTCAATCAGGATGGTCCAAAAGACTGAGGTTATTCCTCTGTAGGAGTGTGATGGAAAATTGTGATAACTACACTTTTCAAACTTTCTGAACCATCTCCTCCCCCTCACCAGTATACAAGGTACTTTTCTTTTCCCACCTTGGCCCACTCCCTGACCCCCCACCCTGTACCCTTTTAGACTTCTTTGATTTTAAAATCCTTTTGTCTCCTCACCTTGTCGTTTTGTCTCCTAAACTGTGGCGTCTCTCGCAATCCCTGCAGATTGCCTCTCTTACATTTTTACTTGTCTTAGTGACAACAAATGTAAAATAAAGGTTAATCTTACCCCACTCTCCCCTACCATCATTTTCATTAGTTTTTTTTTGTTAATGATTCTGTAGAACCACGATTCAAAGGCAATGTCTGATTTTCACTCGCGGTTCAGTAAAAATGTATGTGTAATTACTTTTGTAATAATACATACATATTTATTAATAGACTGTAGTAAACTGTAATACACTGTTCTGCACATTAATATTTAATATATATTGTGTAAAACTGCATTGTCACACTGTCAATACTCTTGATACTCGGTTGCACTGTAATTACTGTATATAATTCCTGTTATACCCTTCACACTGTCACTTTAAAATCACTGTCACTTTTTTGCCTTCTCTGCACTGCTCAGTTGTCCTGAATTACATGATCTACTACTGTGATTAGCTCACACTGTTGCTGCTACTGTGTGGTCATTGCTCTCAGTTTTATTTTGTTTATTTCATGTCACCCCTGCTTTGTCCGAAGCTATGTGTAATTTTATTTTTTCTTCCAATGCATGCTGCAACCCTTGTACTTGCCCTGTACTGCTGCAATACCTGAATTTACCCTCTGTGGATCAATAAAGGATTATCTCGTCTCGTCTCGTCTCGTCTCGTCTCGTCTCGTCTCGTCTCGTCTCGTCTCGTCTCGTCTCGTCTCATCTGCCCTGTTTGTTTCCCTCTTGTCTTCATGAAACATATCTTTCATCTTTTCCTCTTACCAGTTTGTTCCTAGTTGGTGATTTTTTTCTTCTCATGTTCTGATTTGGGCATAACAATCCAAAACCAGACAAACAAAGAAAACTCATGTTTAAAGACTTGGTCAAAAAGAAAAGTCCTTTTCTGTGAGCCTTTTATCACTACACAGGCAGAGCAATTAGAGGAACATGCATTGGCAGAGCAAGAACAATGGGACACACATCATGGGTCTTAGGATGAACAAAGAGTGAGTGAAACCTTCTTCACACCTCTCACTCAAAAGGACATGCAAGTTGCTTCTGATATGGTAAGCCAAATCACAAGGTGATCAAGTCTCCATATGTAAATTTGCAGTCTCACTTTACCCTGCCTGCAGTACCTCCAATAGAAAACCTGCTTTGGCTCCTTTGCTACATTCATAACAACTTTAACAGCTTGGATTTCTTGTTTTTTTGGCCAACACTACATTTATACCTTCCAGTGGGCACTATTTGTGAAATGTACTTCCTTGTGCAATCTTTTACACTTTTATCTTCTTGGTTACTGACTAAAGCACGGATATTGTAGCTGTGCTAGCAGCCCTTAGACTCAATCCAAAGCAGAGAAAGGATTGTTTGGTCTTAAGTTGGATAATATCCTTTGCTTTTCCCATAGACTAACCCTCCAAGCTTTACCAACAGAAGATAATGGTGATTTCTTTTAACTGCATGAATGTCATATTTCCTCCCATACTCTTCCTGGTCTTCCAGACACCCCTCTACTTGTCTAATGTCTTGAATCCCACACCAATGCTTTTACTTACAGAGACAAACGCAGGATAATACAATTTATGTCAGTATTCTGTTTAAATAGTAAAAACTCTGCTCTGCCACCATCATGCTCTGTCCAAGTAGCTGAATTTCATGCTATGTTAAGAACAAGTTTGCTGTCTGAAGGCAACCCTGTCCTCACCTTTACAAAGACTTTTCTTTTGATCTTATGAAATGTCATGTTTTTATTGTTTTAGATGTTTTATATTCCTTGGGGTAATTCCAATATCACAGCACCACTTACAGCCGTGGCATTTATACTACAAGCACAACTGCTTTTCATTTGGACAGACATAATTCTTGAAATGATGTTGTCACTAGATTTGTCACCCTTGGACCAGTAACACAGACCACAGAGATCATTCCACAGGGCAGTCACCTATGAGACCACAGCGGAGGCCAGCAGCTTTGGCCTTGGAGGGTGTCTGCAGATCCACTGAACAATGACCACTCCCACATCCCAGCAGTGACACCCTGCAGACAGTACAGTAGCTGACAGACAAAGCAGACACTCCAGGGGGGCAAGGCAGTCCCCAGAGACCAGGAGGCAGCTGTTTGCACAACCCACAGCAACAACCATCACACCAGACGGAGAAACTCTACAGCAGGGGTTGGCAACTAACGGCCCGCGGGCCAAAATTGGCTCATCTCCAATAATATCTAACCCGCTAGATGAAATTAAAAATCTGATTTAAAAGAGGGAGGGGCGTGCTGGGAAAGCTCCCAAATGGCTGGCACACCTAGACCCCCACCAACCTCCCGGACTGATTTTCAGCCTCAGCACATCCCTGAAAAGGAGTATTTTTTTTAAGTAAAATTATATAGCTACTTTCACAAAAACGACAATCATAGCCCAATCCTGATCTTTTTTACAATTGTGTTGGTTGGGCTCAAAGATGTAGTCATTTTAAAAATGGAAATTACTCATACTTTTATTCTCAGAATTGTCAAAAGCAAGATGAACAAAAAGGAAAAAAAACGTTCCTTGACTGCACTCACACGTTTAAGCCATCCAACAACTGGGCTTTACTCATTTGGACACTTCTTTTTACACTCTTCCAATATTTAAGGCATCATCCTTCATGTTGAATTCCTGACTATACCAACTCCACAAACTACAACCAATTTGCACTCTTGTTCAAGCAACATGTAAACAAACTTACAACTTCTGATGTCTGGATGAAAAGATTTTTTTGTCTTTTGTGACATTTTTATTGAAATCCATTTTTGTGGTGATTTTGAATAATCAAAAGGGGGAATTGTTATGGAAAATTGTGAGAATCAGACTTCTAAAACTCTCCACACAGAACCATCTCCTTCCCCTCACCAATCTACAAAGTACTTTTCTTTTTCCACCTTGGCCCACTCGCTGACCCCCACCATGAAAGCAGACCAAACTTCTATGATTTAAAATCCTTTTGTCTCCTTTGTCTTCCTACCTTCCTCATTCACCACCAAACCTCCCCACCCCCATCCCATCTCCTGCTTCACACCAAGACAAACGACTTCCTGGTCTGTTGTATTTCCCCGTCTCGACATCGACAAAGACAAAGCATGTAAGTAAATGTAACTTTCCAAAAGTGTATTATAATTTTCTTTCTGCCAAGAACTGATTTTGTTTTTGTTTGTTGTTCAAAGCTTGGCTGGCTCTCTTTTTACTTCATATGATTATCTAATTTTCCCAAAAAATTGCAAAATATGTCTATTTATGGCATTACAATTTTTAAAATACAGATTTTTTTCTAGGTTGTTTAAGTTAGGTTTAAGAAAATAAATGTGAATATTTGTTAAGTGAACAATCTCTTGCAAACCGACCCTTTTAACAACAATACATCATCTTTGAACAATAATCAGATTTAAAGTTATGAAGTCACATGGTCAACTTACCCACAGAATTGGCTTAATTTACCCCTAACCTGGGGCAGGCTGAGCCACAGGAGAACTTTATTTTGAAAGGCCAAAGTTTCCAGGCTCTTACTCATTGACATGTCCATACAACTTCAGCTAAGAGTTGATGTTTTGAATTTACCTCTGTTACATTTTTACTTGCCTCAGTGACAACAAATGTAAAAAAAGCTAATCTTACCCCACTCTCCCCTGCCATCATTTTCATTAGTTTATTTTGTTAATAATTCTGTAGAACCACAATTCAAAGGCCATGTCTGATTTTCACTCACGGTTTTCAGTAAATGTGTATGTATTATTACTTTTGTCAGATTCCAGTTATTTCTGTGACCATTGTGGGTTTTTCTTTCATTAACCGAGGGGCAGTAACAATTTCATCCACGTGTGGATCAGCCCTGAAAGTGGGGACGCCCTCCGTGCTCAGACTTCAGGGAGGAGACTGGGGCGGGACAGGGGCAGGTCAAAGTACTTAATACACCATGATGTTCTTCTTCTCACTCTGAGTGAAGATGGTGAGGTTTGAGGAGCTGAGAGCTTTGTTCAGGCGGCTGCTCGCTGCGGTCATCAGAGACATGTCTGGACTGAGAGAGACCTCCGAGTATGAAGAGGAGCTGCAGCGACAGAGGAGACTGCAGCGTGTGATCCAGACACCTGAGATAAAGCTCCGGAGAGCAGGTAAGCCTGCTTTCATTCAGCATGTGCCAACACATCAGAGCTGTGACAAGAATAACTAAAGACCATATAAGGCAGTAGGTCGGCTCATGAGGAAGATCTTTGTGATCTGCTGAAGAGTTTCTACTGAAGGTGACTATCAGAGAGAGAGAGAGAGACGTAACTCAAATATAAATCATGGTTGTCACAGCCATTCGTTAACCTCTGTTTTTAAAAGGCTCTTCACAAATCAGGGATTGTTATCGTTATTATCATCATTATAATTATTCCTGCTCTTATATGTCATGAAGAAGCAGGGCTGCCAACTTCCATAGTCTGGCTGGAGCAAACCAAAGAGACTTTCACATGTTTTTAGCCACTAGTGCAGAATGAGGTTTGTCTTTTGTAAATATTGATCAGGGGTCCTTTCTGCAAGCTGACGTTTTTTAAACCCAATCTACTATAGAACACAATCATTTATGTCCAGTTAGTTGCCTGTGTCAGGGGCGTAATGTAACCTGTTTATTTGATGTTTTGTTTGTTTTTCACCAAAACTACCAGACAGATTTTGTTAACATTTTTGGGAGTCTTTGTTATTGACCCAACATAAAAATGATCAGGTTAAGGTGGTGATCAAGATTAGTAAACACATTCAGTTCCACAACAATAATCCAACCAAAATGTTAAATCTGTTTCAAAATGCATGAAGTGAAATACACCTTCTAGGTTATTTCTCACAACTATTCCAGAAGTTAACTCCTCCTTTTTTTGGAAAAAAATCATCAGTCAGCATTTAAGTACAGTTAAGTATTGAGCAATCAGTAAATATACCATTTCTTTAAATATCAGGTCCAGGAGGTCTTAAAGCACTGCTGTGCCATGACCATTTATAAAACCGTAAGCATTTGTTGCTTCTGAACTTTGCCAAAATCAATCACACTTTCCACAAATATGAGCCAGAACTTAGTGTCAGGTGTGAAGCAGCTTTTGTAGCTTTTGATTCAAGGCTGGTTTGAAGACTTTTTCCTTTACTCTTTATTTTCTCATTTGTAAAAACAACTTCAAATCAGTTCGTGGGTTGCTCTGCTGTCCTTTGTCCTTCGAGTTAGCAGCTTGATGCTAACTGTTGTGTTGTTTCTTGCTTTGACCAGGAACTCCTGTTCCTTCAGCAGGTTCCTGTGTGAAATTGCAAAACAGAGCAGGGTCCCAGTGTTCTTATCAGAGGGTTCACACCCACAAGGGAAACCCGGGGGAGGGGGGATCATCAGCCCACTTTGTTTTTGGCTTCTCAGGACATGTTCCTCTTAGAGCACATGGATCCCAACACTGTACTGCGGTGGTGAAAGGCTGACAAATAGTCTCATGGATTCAGCATAATGAGTATTACTTTACAAAACATCAGCACACAGTGGAGCCCAAAGTGCTTCCACACAGTGCTGCCCAGATGATGTTGTGGTTTGCTTGAAGTGGCTTCACCTGTCCTCCATTTCCTCAAAGTTTCTTCTTAGTTTGTTTGATTCCAGCAAGCAAGATGTAGCTCTTGTTGAGATCAAGGTAGCACTGGTCTATTGAGTTCACTGATCCAGACACCCTAATGTGCTGTTCAACTTTATATTTTACATTCAAATGTTTCTTTACAGTTAGAGTACAGATTTCTACCTTCAAGCTTGTACAGGTAGTTTCACTGTCAGGTCATGGCCCTCATAGACATACTTGTGGTTTGTCCAATGGCATTTGATGTTTGATGAGAAGGAATGTGCAGTGTTGCTGATTTTTATGTGTATTTCTATTTTTTCCCCTCAGATGTCCAGCAGCTGTTGATGAGTAAAGAACATCCTGTCCCTGTGAAGATTAAGGAAGAAGAAGAGGAGAAGCCTCAGTCTGTTCAGCTTTTTCAGATAGAAACCAGTGCCGTAGAAGAGGATTGTGGATTTGAAGATGTGGAAATGGAGCCTGTTCCAGAGACAGAGATAGAGGTCAAGACTGAAGACTCCTCTGAAGCTGAGATTGATAAAAGCAATAAATGGAGAGAAAACAGAGACAATCAGCCAGAATTGAAGAGTATGAAAACAAATCTGGTGAGATGGCGACAGCCTGATGAGAAACTTTGGAACTGCTACAAATGTGGTCAAACATTCAGAGATAAAACTGCTCTGAAAAATCATAAATCAGTTCACAGTGGAGAAAACCTTCAGCTGTTCTGAGTGTGGAAAGTCATTTAGACAGACAGTGACTATGGACAGACACATGTTGATTCATAGAGGTGAGAAACCCTTCAGCTGTTCTGAGTGTGGAAAATCATTTGGACATAATCAGTATCTGGCCAGCCATATGTTGACTCATACAGGAGAAACCCTTCAGCTGTTCTGAGTGTGCGAAATCATTTGGACAGAAAATCAATCTGGACAGACACATGTTGACTCATAGAGGAGAAACCCTTCAGCTGTTCTGAGTGTGGGAAATCATTTAGACAGAAAACTCAATCTGGCTAGCCACAAGTTGAACCATACAGGAGAGAAACCCTTCAGCTGTTCTGAGTGTGGGAAATCATTTAGACATAAAAATGATCTGGCTAGACACATGTTGACACATACAGGAGAGAGACCCTACAGCTGTTCCTAGTGTGGGAAATCATTCATATCCAACAGAATCTGGACAGACACATATTGCCTTTTCACACAGAAAAGTCCCAGAGCTGTTCTGAGTGTGTCAAAATATGTGTGCAAGAAATTGCACTGAAACTCACAAGTTGACAAGCATTAGAGAGAAACCTTTCACCTTTTCTGAGTGTTTCAGAATTTTGACACAAACAAGCTCTAATCACTCACATGTCTACTTCGAACAGAGAAACCCTCAGCTGCTATGTTTGTGAAAATAACTTTTACCATTTACAGGAAAGAAAGTTTGACTGCCCGTTTCAAGGTCCTCAACAATATCTAGTTGTTTGGGTTTTCCATTGTTGTGGTTCTGCTTATCATGGACTCAGGAATGAGGCAAGACATGCAATAAAAAAAGGGTTTGTGTTTCCTTTAAAGACCAGGGGTTCAAGGATTCCTCCCTCAATCCTCACTCTCCTCCTCCCTCTCTGCCTCCCTGCTCTGCTGCCCTGTGTAGAGGTTCCTGAAAGCTCACCGCTCCAGCTCCACACCTGTGTCCGGTACTCCTTATCAAAGCTCCCCACTTAACAAGCTCCCTACTCTGTGGCTCACCTGCAGTTGTCAGTGGATTCCATTTCTGATGTGGTTTGTTCTGGCCATTTCTCCTCAGCTCTCCACATTAACTCTGCACTGGCCTTAAGCCTTTTTGCAGCTCCCACCTGGAGCTTAGCTTGTGTTGGTGACTTGCTTTGGATGTATTTCACCTTTGTGATACTTAGCATTTTTATCTGCTCCCTTTTTTTTACAGTGCTTCTCCACAAGCCCTCACCACTGTGTACATCTGTATATACTCACCGCTGTCACTGGACACTGTTGTTTTTCCATCTGCCTTGTATTGTCCGAACAATAAAGTCACTATCAACTTTTACCTGCCTCCTCCTTGAAGATTTTGGGTCCAACATTAAAAACTGAAGGGATAATTCCTTAACACAGAAGGTCACCAATTGAGCAGAGTGGAAGCCTTTTTTATTTTTTAATTTTTTAATACAAAAGCATCATTATTTTTGGCTCAGTCAATATATTATGATGTTTGATTTTTGTCCTCCTCTTAACTGTGTGACACTTTTAAAAATGAGATCAGTCCTTATCACCAGTGCTGCTGCCAGGCACATGGGAACCCTAATCCATCCCTTTTGGGCTCAATAGTTCAGGTTACTTCACCTGATGGGTGGTAGTATTAAAGCCTCATGCTGGTTTGTCCATGTCATATCCAGAAGAAGAAAAAGAAGAATGAGGACTTACTCCAAGGCCACACTAAACATACGATTCAACATGATTGTTGATACCAGCTCATGTTTGAAATAAGGAATGCATGAGGGAGAATAATTAGGATAGACATTTCTACATCATGGAAGGATCTGAAACACAAAGGCAGACAATAATGTCATATTCAGTGACACCTGCAGTAGGAGTGGGGAGAAGAAAAGACCAAGTAAAGCTTCTTCCTCTGTGCCTGTGTGGGTTTCCTCTGGGCTTCCTGCTTTCCTTGCACAGACTAAAATCAGAGTGCTCAGGTTAAATGAATCCATCAGTATCACTCAGAAAATGTCTGCCTGAGAGACTTGTCTTTTGGTTAATGAATTGCAGTGAGTAGGATGGGTAGTGTCAGGCATTTTAGAATATGGAATCTGTGCACAGGGCATATTTACAAATCAATTAAATAAATGTCCTGGAGGGCTCATTGGGTTGCAGCAACTTGCATGAAGAAAAACACAAGACATGGAGTGAAAGTATATGCATTACTCCAAATTAAACTTTTTGCAAGAATTTCCATTTTCCACTGTTGGCAAAGGTTCTGATAGCATGAATTTTAAGTCCTGTATCACTTCAAATCATGTATCCTTTACTCAGGTATCAATCAATTTAGTCATGGACCAATTCATCTAGGATTATTTTGTCCATGTACGTGTGTGTATGAACTAACTATGCTGAATAGAAGGAATCCCAGAGATGTCTGGTAACCAGAAATAGCTTGACCATGTATAAACACAATGTAGGTATCCCTAAAATGCCAAGTTACCTCCAGTGAGTGTGACAGTGAATGTGAGTTAGAGACAGCATGGAGACCAAGACACTCACTCAAACGATACCCTTACTCATTCACTAACACAGCATCCAAATGTATCTATGTCTACTTGTAACAACCCAGCAATAAACAATGTTGATCACAGTCTGGTATCAAGAATCCTCCATTGAAACATCTCACGATCTGGAGCGCGGGAGAGCAGCTGATAACAGATGGCGATGCAAAGACTTATTAACAGGTTCTGAGAAGAGCTTCAAAATGCAAAAGGAAGAAATGGGAGTGAGACAAAAAATGAGGAAGCAATGACTGAAAACAACCATTAAACTGAAATGGGTTGTTCATCAGATGATCCAAAGTTTAAGACCAAAACTAAAAGCAACCCAGCTAAAACAAATCCCCCTCAATACAGGAAGAAAGGTGTCAAAAATGGCCCAGTCATGAGTTACTCCACTGTTCCTGTTGATCACTAAAAATTATTTAGGCACACTTTCCAGAAGATTACCGGGAATGTTGCGTCAACTTCACAGGAAGGACGTGAAACTGATGTCCATTCTTGTAAACTTCTCTCTCCATCCATCCCTGAATGTTCTCAACTGGTCTTCAATCAGGATGGTCCAAAAGAGTGAGGTTATTCCTCTGTAGGAAGTGTGATCCCATATGGAAAAGACATTGTAGGATTTTACAAAATAACTGTATCACATATATGAAACTTGTAAATAATTTGCATGACAAGTAAAGAAAATACAAGATCCACACAAAAGTTTTGTAAAATGAAGAATAAACAATTTGCATACTTACAAGTATTATATATGACAGCTATTTCACATACAATATTCTAAGTAGATACCTGCTCTATCCTAAAGAACACACAAGATCTATACAAAAGTTTTGTAAAATAAAAGATATATACAATTTGCATACTTACAAGTACTATATATGACAGCTATTTCACATACAACACATATAATATTCTTAGTAGATACCTGCTCTGTCCTACATTTATTATTTGGAATTAAAAGTTTTGCAAGAAACACATAAAAAACATAGGAGGTCCTATGTAAAATGGCACAAAGATGAGATCTCTGATTCTTGATCATTTCAAAGGCCTGTGTGTATGGTGTTAAGGTAAATACATAGTCAAAACCTGGTGTGTGTGTGTGTGTGTGTGTGTGTGTATTTATAAAAACAAATATACGCACACATATACGTCAATGACAAATTTAAGGGGTCAAAAATGTATTTTTAAAAAGTTCTTTGAAAATGGATATAATGCAGATTTTTGAGACAAGGACAAAGCGTTTTAATGGATTCTAGACGTTAACCAACATGTTTCATGTCAAATTACTTTTTTGAAGTATTTTTAACTCTACCACCCCAGAAAATGTCAGGTGGTGCAACCAATAATATGTAAGTATATGTATATTTTTGTGAGTTTTTTTCTAACTGACATTTTGGGCAAGTATTCCTTAAGTGTCTGCAGTGACTCATACATTCTTGATTTGTGGGTGTGTTTTTTTTTATCTACAATAATTCAAGCGTGTTACAATCTAGAGTCCAGATATTAAGCATTTTTGTCATTTGATTTTATATTTCAAGACAAAAAAATTAAATCAATAATGTGCAAATATACTCAACAAAATATAAACGCAACACTTTTGTTTTTACTCCCATTTTTCATGCGATGGACTTCAAGATCTAAAAATCATTCCAGATAAACAATATTACCATTTCTCTCAAACGTTGTTCACAAATCTGTCTAAATGTTTGATAGTGAGCACTTCTGCTTTGCTGAGATAATCCATCCCACCTCACAGGTGTGCCACATCAAGATGCTCATCAGACATCATGATTAGTGCACAGGTGTACCTTAGACTGTCCACAATAAAAGGCCACTCTGAAATGTGCAGTTTTGTCTCACAGCAAAATGCCACAGATGTCAAGCATTGAGGAGCGTGCAATTGGCATGCTGATTGCAGGAATGTCAACCAGATCTGTTGCTCGTGCATTGAATGTTCATTTCTCCACCATAAGCTGTCTCCAAAGGCGTTTCAGAGAATATGGCAGTACATCCAACCGGCCTCACAACCGCAGACCACGTGTAACCACACCAGCCCAGGACCTCCACATCCAGCAGGTTCACCTCCAAGATCGTCTGAGACCAGCCACTCAGACAGCTGCTGAAACAATTGGTTTGCATAACCAAAGAATTTCTGCACAAACTGTCAGAAACCGTCTCAGGGAAGCTCAACTGCATGCTCGTCGTCCTCATCGGGGTCTTAACCTGACTCCAGATTGTCGCCGTAACAGACTTGAATGGGTAAATGCCCTCATTCGATGGCGTCTGGCACGTTGGAGAGGTGTTCTCTTCACGGATGAATCTCGGTTTACATTGTTCAGGGCAGATGGCAGACAGCGTGTGTGGTGTCGTGTGGGTGAGCGCTTTGCTGATGTCAATGTTGTGGATCGAGTGGCCCATGGTGGTGGTGGGGTTATGGTATGGGCAGGCATCTGTTATGGACGAAGAACACAGGTGCATTTTTTTATTGATGGCATTTTGAATGCACAGAGATACCGTGATGAGATCCTGAGGTCCATTGTTGTGCCATACATCCATGAACATCACCTCTTGTTTCAGCAAGATAATGCACGGCCCCATGTTGCAAGGATCTGTACACAATTCTTGGAAGCTGAAAATGTCCCAGTTCTTGCATGGCCAGCATACTCACCGGACATGTCACCCATTGAGCATGTTTGGGATGTGCTTGACCGGCATATACGACAGCGTGTACCAGTTCCCACTAATATCCAGCAACTTCGCACAGCCATTGAAGAGGAGTGGACCAACATTCCACAGGCCACAGCTGAAATCTGATAAACTCTATGCCAAGAAGATGTGTTGCACTGCATGAGGCAAATGGTGGTCACACCAGATACTGACTGGTTCTGAGTCCCCAGACCCCCAATAAAGAAAAAAAAATGCACATTTCAGAGTGGCCTTTTATTGTGGACAGTCTAAGGCACACCTGTGCACTAATCATGGTGTCTGATGAGCATCTTGATGTGGCACACCTGTGAGGTGGGATGGATTATCTCAGCAAAGCAGAAGTGCTCACTATCAAACATTTAGACAGATTTGTGAACAATGTTTGAGAGAAATGGTAATATTGTGTATCTGGAATGAATTTTAGATCTTTAAGTCCATCTCATGAAAAATGGGAGCAAAAACAAAAGTGTTGCGTTTATATTTTTGTGGAGTATAAATGAATTCAATAAAATAGCTATTTTCATCCCACTTATCCACTTTTGTTCACTAAAGCTTGTTATTTGATGGCTTAAATTACTATTTTACCTGGTCACCCTAACTGACAAGGAACAGTTGTGCCACCTGACCGCATTAGAAATGACAGAAAACACAGTGTAGAAGGTGGTTCTGGTCTCCAACTACAGGAAATGTTTGGATGAGGTTATTGCTGCCAAAGGAGGGTCAACCAGTTATTAAACCCAAAGGTTCACATACTTTTTCCACCCTACACTGTGACTGTTTCCATATTGTGTTGAATTAAAACATGAAATCAGATTATTTTTTGTGCAATATTAGTTTAGCAGACTGTGTTTGTCTAGTGATGTGACTTAGATGAAGATCAGGACATATTTTATGACTGATTTAAGCAGATATCCAAGTAATCCCAGAGAGCTCACATACTTTTTCATGCAACTGTATTAATTAAAGATAAATCAATGATGACAAAAAATTTACCTTTGTAAATGATTAGTTAATTCAATATTTACTACGGATGGAAATCCAACACCAATTCCAGTTGAAAATCATAAACAGCTCCATCAAATAATCAAAATCAAGAATCTTTTTTTTAATCAATTCCCTTATCAATTCCTCCCACTGACAGGGTTCAGAAACGTCAGAATTATGGTTTAATCTTTTACAAAAGGCGCCTACTGCACAACTTTAAGTGAGTGGAAATACCAGCAACTTGCAGAAGAAGTTATCTATGCTGTGACATGTGTTTGACATTGTTGACACTGAAAATCTACAGGCCAACATTTGCTCACAGAAAAAATCTGCAGAAATCAATGAGGGAATCATTGAAGAATTGATCGATTGGCAGGAACCTTAATAGCATTGATATAAATTAGATTTCTCAATACAAAATGATAATTATAACAAAAGCTTTAAATTATGACATTTTTAACTAAAAATTAGAAGAATAGAAATATAAATGTAACTAATAATGACTCTAGCACCACTATTTATCTCTTAAAGTGACAGTCCCTGCAGTTGTGCCACTGACTGACTGGTTCTGCTGCCTCTACAAATTATTTTTAGTTTAAAAAGGCATCTGCCTAGGCAACTGTATAAGCATTAACCTTTGTCATTAAGTGCACTGTCATTTTAAATAAAATTTATTTTAAGTTAAAATGATATATCAATAGTATTACATTGGTTGTACCACCTGACATGGAAATTGTATCAGCCTACCGCTGAACTAAAAATATGAATTTTTATCAGTATTTGAGGGAAATCTACAAAACTTTTCACCTGGTCTCAGGTGTCAGTTGGGGTCCTCTAGATGATGCAATATCCTTTTTACTGTTATCTCGTTTTCACTTCAAAATAAAAGTCTAATGTTACAGTTGCACCATCCTGATATTTAGCAAACTGCAAACTGCAAATTGCGGGACAAAAGTTTTTGAGCTACTTCAACAGATTAAAAACTGTTTTATTTGCAAGAAGTATTCTATTTAAAATGTTTCAAAAATGAAATTATGCATCAGTATATATATATATATATATATATTTTTTTAATTTAGCATCACTGACATGCTAATTTTATAGTTTAATCTGTGTTCATTTGCTCGGACAGTTCACCCACCTGATTTGTTTGTGTTTGAGGTGCCCAAAAAAAAAACAAAAAAACAAATTGTATGAATGTGCAGGAGATATATTAACATGAAATAGATTTTGTACTTAAAAGTAATACATATGATGAATTGCTTAATTTATTCCATAAGGAAATGTTGTACTCGGACAGAAAAATATTCATGGCATGTCATTGACACACACACACACACACACACACACACACACACACACACATATATATATATATATACTGAATTTGAGGACTGGCACACCATCACAGTTAAAGTTGTCAAAGTAGTATAATTATTTTTTAGGATATTTTACATTTTGAGAACAGCAAACATTAAGGTAGCACGGTGGGGCAGCTGGTGAAACGGCCTCACAGCAATAAGGTTCCAGGTTCGGTTCCAGGCGGGAGGGTCTTCCTGGGTTCAGGTGAACCCGCCTTGAATGTATATAGCTGAGATAGGCCCCGGAATAAGCTGCAACCCCCAGATAGCAGGGTATAGCTAGAAAATGATGAAACATGTTCTTATAAAAACAATGGAAAATTTCATATAAATTAATTACAACTAGAGAATTTGCATTTCCATGCAGGAAATACATTGAAATGCTGTGACACTGAAAATCTACAGGCCAACATTTGCTCACAGAAAAAATCTGCAGAAATCAAAAAGGGAATCATTGAAGAATTGATCGATTAGCAGGAACCTTAATAGCATTGGCATAAAATAGATTTCTCAGTACAAAATGATATTTAAATTATGACATTTTTAACTAAAAATTAGAAGAATAGAAATATAAATGTAACTAATAATGACTCTAGCACCACTATTTACCTCTTAAAGTGACATCCCCTGCAGTTGTGCCACTGACTCACTGGTTGCGTCGCCTTACATTATAAATTATTTTCAGTTTAAACAGGCATCTGCCAAGGCAACTGTACAAGCATTAACCTTTGTCACTGAGTATGTGTCATTTCAGATGAAATTTGTTATTTTAAGTTATGATTGATATTTCAATAGTATTACATTGGTTGTACCACCTAACATGGAAATTGTATCAGCCTACTGATGAACTAAAAATAAGAATTTTTATCAGTATTTGAGAGAGATCTATTTTTCACTTGGTCTCAGGTGTCAGTTGGGGTCCTCTAGATGATGGAATATCCTTTTTACTGTTATCTCGTTTTCACTTCAAAATAAAAGTCTAATGTTACAGTCGCGCCATCCTGATATTTAGCAAACTGCAAATTGTGGGACAGAAGTTTTTGAGCTACTTCAACAGATTAAAAACTGTTTTATTTGCAAGAAGTATTTTATTTAAAATGTTTCAAAAATGAAATTATGCATCAGTATATATATATATTTTTTTTAATTTAGCATCACTGACATGCTAATTTTATAGTTTAATCGGTGTGTTCATTTGCTCGGACAGTTCACCCACCTGATTTGTTTTGTGTTTGAGGTGCCCAAAAAAAAAACAAAAAAACAAATTGTATGAATGTGCTGGAGATATATTAACATGAAATAGATTTTGTACTTAAAAGTAATACATATGATGAATTGCTTAATTTATTCCGTAAGGAAATGTTGTACTCGGACAGAAAAATATTCATGGCATGTCATTGACACACACACACACACACACACACACACACACACACATATATATATATATATATATATATATATATATACTGAATTTAGAGGACTGGCACACCATCACAGTTAAAGTTGTCAAAGTAGTATAATTATTTTAGACGAATAGGATATTTTACATTTTGAGAACAGCAAACATTAAGGTAGCACGGTGGGGCAGCTGGTGAAACCAGCGCCTCACAGCAATAAGGTTCCAGGTTCGGTGCCAGGCGGGGAGGGTCTTCCTGGGTTCAGGGTGAACCCCGCCCCTTGAATGTATATAGCTGAGATAGGCCCCCCGGAATAAGCTGCAACCCCAAAACAGATAGCAGGGTATAGAGAAAATGATGAAACATGTTCTTATAAAAAACAATGGAAAATTTCATATAAATTAATTACAACTAGAGAATTTGCATTTCCATGCAGGAAATACATTGAAATGCTGAGTCGACTGCTGAAAATGTGAAATGGAATTGCTAAAAGTAATGCAAAAGAAAGTTGAAAATATGACATGAATAGTTGTAAGCAGTAAGTCCGCTGAAAATGTTTGAAATGTGCATTAAAAGTGTTGTGCAAAAGTTGATGCTGCTTAAACAGTCATATCTCAGAAAGTGTAATAGATAGTGAAAAGTGCAGTAAAAATGTTTACAGTTGTGAAAGAAAGCAGAAAATGAATGAATGCTTTTATAACATGGTTAAAAGTGGCATTTGTAGCTGTGCCTAATAAGAGGCAAGTCAGTGTAATAAATGTGAAATGAGTGTAAATTAAAAGCATGACTGTGCTATTGTAGTGGAAGTCTGTATTAGATGGAGAAGAAAAATATATTAGCCTATATCCAGATTCAAACCCAGATCTCCCAAGCTAGACATTAGTCGCTACCCAATGACCTCTGGAACTGTCTCTGCTGAGCTACCCAAAGCACAGTATTTAACGTTATATAACGTTTGGTACTTCCAGGTAAGCGAAGCAGCTCACTGAGACAAAGTGATGTCAGATTAGACTTTGAAGTGGATTTCACGTGTAGGAGGAGAAGTTATTCTACGTTTTGATGCATAAATCATGTCTGTGGAGGACGTTTTGACGAAGTTATGACAAGATAATTCTGCTGAAGTTTTTGTCTGTCTCTCACTCTGACGGGTCACGTGACACCATCTGATTTGAGAGAAATCCGCAAAAGTTGGTGTTGCTTAAAAATTCATATTTAAATAAATAACTGTTGAAGCCAGCAAAAAGCTGAAGATATGGTCAGTCAGTGTAATACGTCCAAAGTCAGGTTGAGAATGTAAAGACAAGCATGATTACGCCATTATAAAGAAGGATCTGTATTAGCTGGAGAAGAAAGTGTCTCCACCAGGATTTGAACACTGGTATCCCACTCCGCAATCTGCGGCGATACCTATGTATCCATGGGATTAAACATACTGACAAATGGAAAGCAGGCTATTTCACCTGAGCATAGCAGCTCAGCACTGATAAACGCTTCAGATGTAAGCGAGCGCTCGCTGTGTCTAAATCGGGATAGATATCAGGAAAAGGATTTCACCGTGAGCGTCCCAACAACCTGCTGAAACGTTTAATAAAATTCTCATGTCTGTACTGCTTCAAATGTTAACACAGTGAAGAGTTAAAAAGCTTTCGGTTGTCCGGTCTTCGGTCTGGCGTTCTGACATGAAGGATTTCCTCACAGTTGGTGTTGCTTAAAAATCATATTTAATAAACCGTGAAGCGCCAGCAAAAAGCTGAAGATGTGTAAAAATGGCTGAGAAGTCAGTGCAGCTTTTAAAGTACGAATGAAGTCTGTAGGTGGAAGCATGTCCAAGCTGTGGAGCTTCAAAGTTGCAGAAGTTTTCAGCAGAGCTGCGGAAACGTCCCATTGATTTCAATATAAAAATACATGCAGAAATTATTTTTCACTGTAAAAAGTATAACTGTTAAACCTGTGAAAAATACAAGCGCACTTCTCATGAACATGCTGCATATGTCAATTTTTTTCTGTGAAAATCTGTGCAAATTTGAAGCCTGTCAAAGGGGCCAAAGTCCCAGAACAAAATGGAACAAAATGGCAGATAGGGAGAACAATATGTTGAAATGCTGACTCAGCATTTCAACATAATTATTATACAAAAAAAAAAATATGTAATGGATATAATTTTAATACTGTGACATAGTAAAAATATGTAGGTAATTACTAAATAACATATATGGACTATATAAGGAAAGAATATCTTTCAATAAAGTTTTTTATATGTAACATATATAAAGTTTAATACAACATATTAAATCTTGATAAGTATGTTGTATGAAAACAATGCAAAAGTGTAAATCATGAGAAATTCAAATAAGTCTTCCACATATAAAATATAAATATTTAACATGCAGGCATATAATAATTTTATAAGGTTTTTGTATTTCTTTTCCGTATGGGATGGGAAATTGTGATAACAAGACTTTTTTAAACTTTCTGAACCATCTTCTTCCTCTCACCAAGGGCAATATCATGTTGTGTTCATGGTTCCCTAGACTAGGGACCATAACATATCCACATCCTTGGTTAAACTTCTTTGATTTCAAAATCCTTTTGTCTCCTCACCTTGTCCTTTTGTCTCCTAAATTGTGGCGTCTCTGTAATCCCTACAGTGATGTCTGTATTGTAAGCCGTGAATAAAATTCTGTTGAGTTGGACCTCTGCAGGGACATATTGTGGATGTTATGAGAAATATGGGGATAAAAAAGTCCAACATATATGAATGTCAGAAGAACGGGGCTCAATAGTGTTTGTTTTTTTTTCATGGGTGATGGTGCATTGCTGTTTTTAGTTGGTGGAGTGATTTGTCTGTTAAATAAATGTCCTGGAGGGCTCACTGGGTTGCAGCAAGTGGCATGAAAAAAACATAAGACATGGAGTAAAAGCACATGCATCACTCCAAATTAAATTCTTTGCAACAATTTACATTTTCCACTGTTGGATCTTAATAAGGTTCTGAGAAGAGCTTCAAAATGCAAAAGGAAGAAATGGGAGAGAGACAAAAAGTGAGTAAGCAATTAACTGAAAACAATCATTAAACTGAAATAGGTGGTTCATCAAATGATCCAAAGTTTAAGACCAAAGCTAAAAGCAACCCAGCTAAAACAAATCCTGCTAAATACAGGACGAAAGGTGTCAAAAATGGCCCAGTCATGAGTTACTCCACTGCACCTGTTGATCACTAAAAATTGTTTAGGCACACTTGATGCAGGTCTTTCCAGAAGGTTACCGGGAATGTTGCTCCAACTTCACATGAGGGACGTGGAACTGATGTCCATTGTTGTAAACTTCTCTCTCCATCCATCCCTGAATGTTCTCAACTGGACTTAGATCAGGATGGTCCAAAAGAGTGAGGTTATTACTCTGTAGGAAGTGTATTGGAAATGTGATAATTAGACTTTTCAAACTTTCCTGAACCATCTGCTCCCCCTCACCAGTATACAAGGTACTTTTCTTTTCCCACCTTGGCCCACTCCCTGACCCCAACCCTATATCCTGTCAGACTTCTTTGATTTTAAAATCCTTTTGTCTCCTCACCTTGCCCTTTTGTCTCTCAGCAGACAGGTTTTGAAGCCTACTGTAGAAGCATCCCTCAGATATGCTTCCCCTCCTGATACCTTTAGCTCAGGCTGACCCCCCCACCCATCCTGGTGCCCTTGATCAAAGATCTATGACATCTCCATGTAAATAGTTTTTCTTTTGTCTGCTATTGCTTTACCATGTCTGGTCAGTGCCCTCTTCTCATTGTGTGATCAAATCTGTTGCAGCTCTTTTGTCTGCTCAGGTACTTAAACCCTGATCTCTCTGGAGTAAGGGCCTTTCTTCTTTTGAGCCACTCGTGTGTTGACTGAACTTTTCTCTGCAAAGATAATAAAACCATGTTGGCGGCAAGAAGTCTCTATTTCATTCTTCACTAGAAACAGGGCAAAAAGACAATTTGGAAGCCCAGGTGAGACCCTTGTGAGCCTTTTTGGGACAGAGAACCTGGTGAGTGACAGGCCATCCTGGAAGAAAAAAGATTTCCAGCCTCCAACTTCAGGTCCTCTTCTGAGAAGGGAGGACTGACTGTGGGCGTCCTGATCATCGCCCGCTGGGGTTTAGCAACACAGTTCAGCAAAAAGTCATCTGGTGAGCATTGAATTATTGACATTTGACCTCTTTAAAATTCAGGGTTTTAATTTGGCGTAACTTTTGTATTTTCATGGTATCTGTGATGACCCTGGGTCATATTTTGTTGTGTATTTTTATGTTGAAGCTTTGTCTTCCTCCTTCTAAGTGTGTGTGTGCGTGTGAGTGGGCGTGGCTGTCCAGCAGTGTCAGTGTCTGTAGATCTGCAGCCGTGATTAGATCCTGGTGCAGACAGGGGCTGATTGGACTGCTGGGAGGATTGGTGCCACCTGAGAGCCTGCCTGGAAGCTACAAATACCAGCTGCTGAGACCTGCTCACTCTCTCCAGATCCAGCCACCCTCAGTGAAGCAGCCTGCTACCAGTTGTCTTTGTGCCTTGTGCTTTGTGATAGTCTTTGGGACTCATTTTTGTGATAAGGGCGGGCAGCCAAAATTGTTAAGAGTTTTGTGTTAATCATTTACTTGAGGAATCCCAGTTTATCGTTTGTTTGTATAATCAGAAATTTATGTTACTGGGAATTTTATGTTAACTTTGTTTACTCTGTTGGAGAAAATAAACTTGTTGTAAACTTTTGAGGAGTATTCAGGCTGACTTCATTGAGAGTGACTGAGTCCAGAGCAATATCATGTTGTGTTCATGGTTCCCCTAGACTAGGGACATAACATATCCACACTTGGTCAGAATTTTTCCCCTTGTTGCCTAAAATGAAGTGGCCTTCCTTTATCACTTGTGGCTGTATTGAAGCAGTCCTTACAGAGACGTCTGTATTGTAAGCCGTGCACAGCCTCTATGGGAATGGAGAATAAAATTCAGTTAAGGTTGGACCTTCATGAGGGACCTGTTGTGAATACTAAGACATATGGGGATAAAAAGTCCAAAATATATGAATGTCAGAAGAACTGGCCTCAATAGTTTTTTGTTTTTTTTATGTGTAATGGTGGATGGCTGTTTTTAGTTGGTGGAGTGATTTGTCTGTTGGCTCACCAGCTTGCGGCATGCCTTAACAAACTCACCCCATTACAGAAAACTCTTAACAGAACTCTGATGATTTCTTAAACAAAACAGATGGCAACATACTTCCATGGAGACTCCTTCTTCCAGACCAAGGACACACCAGTAACTTCAAATCCAAATTTTACAAAGAGGTAAGGGATCCTTTTAAAACCCAATTCCTGTTACTGTGTGTTGTTGGAGGTCTGTGAAACTGGAGTCCTAAAGAAGTTGATGCCATCCACTTTCTATAAGTTTACTGTGGTCATGACAGAGGGTTTAGAAATAACTCTTGAGAAATGTTCTGGGTGACATTTCAAGACAGAGGGACAGTGTTTGGAACACTGGGAAATAGGACTATGCAGGGCCGGTGGGAAGAAGTAAGGATGACTTGGTCTCCTGGGGATGACTCGCTCTCCCAATACTTAGTTATCTATTTCATTTAGTAAGAATCTGACTCGCTCTTCTTACATAGAAAATTGATTAATTTAGTCTTAGTAGTCTTAGCTGACTGAAGGAAACAGTAAGTGAATTGTAAGCATAATGCGTGGGCATGAGTGCTGGTTTGGAGGGATCTCAAAGATTGAAAATTTGTCAGGACTTTAAGTGTAAGGTGCAGGAAAGGTTTAACTGGTCCTGTAAAGTACATGTATGGTAATTGTGGTACCAGTGGGGTTTAAAAGATGCAACACAAAAATATATATAAATCGTAAAAGTTTAAAAATAAAAATAAAAAGGACTGGAGGGATGGAGCAGGACCAAGATTAGCTCACAAAATTGAAAACAGGTCCAAGACATCGTTAAAAATAGCTCATTAAACATCTAAGCAATTTAGATCAGTTAATCAGATCAACTAGATAAATTGAATTAAATTAGATAAGTATTAAATCATTGTGCCAAGTAACCAGGGGAAGGCAAACTATTTTTTTAACTTTTTAAGTCTTGTGGAAGCACATTGTAACCCAGCTGGTGTTTGTGGTTCAACCACAATATTGTTTTTTAGTTTGTTTTTTATTCTGTTTCTTTATTTAAGTTTATTAAAATAATTTATTTTTTACTTTTTTGTTGTTTTTACTACCCAGGAATGTGTATTTTCTGTTGTCTATGTGACCTGTTTGTTTCCCTCTTGTCTTTATGAAACATGTCTTTCATCTTTTCCTCTTACCAGTTTGTTCCTAGTTGGTGATTTTTTTCTTCTCATGTTCTGATTTGGGAATAACAATCCAAAACCAGACAAACAAAGAAAACTCATGTTTAAAGACTTGGTCAAAAAGAAAAGTCCTTTTCTGTGAGCCTTTTATCACTACACAGGCAGAGCAATTAGAGGAACATGCATTGGCAGAGCAAGAACAATGGGACACACATCATGGGTCTTCAGATGAACAAAGAGTGAGTGAAACCTTCCTCACACCTCTCACTCAAAAGGACATGCAAGTTGCTTCTGATATGATAAACCAAATCACAAGGTGATCAAGTCTCCATATGTAAATTTGCAGTCTCACTTTACCCTGCCTGCAGTACCTCCAATAGAAAACCTGCTTTGGCTCCTTTGCTACATTCATAACAACTTTAACAGCTTGGATTTCTTGTTTTTTGGCCAACACTACATTTATACCTTCCAGTGGGCACTATTTGTGAAATGCACTTCCTTGTGCAATCTTTTACATTTTTATCTTCTTGGGGACTGACTAAAGCACGGATATTGTAGCTGTGCTAGCAGGCCTTCAAATTGACCCATCTCCAGTAATATCTTACCCGCTAGATGAAATTAAAAATCTGATTTAAAAGAGGCAGGGACGTGCTGGGAAATCTCCCAAATGACTGGCACACCTAGACCCCTCATCCACCTCCCGGACTGATTTTCAGCCTCAGCACATCCCTGAAAAGGATTATTTTTTTTTAAAAAGTAAAATGATAAAGCTACTTTCACAAAAACGACAATCACAGCCCAATCCTGAAAATCTTTATTTATAAATCTTTATTACAAATGTGTTAGCTGGACTCAAAGAAGTAGTCATTTTTAAACTGGAATTTACTTTTATTTTTATTCTCAGATTTCTCAAAAGCAAGAGACACAAAAAACACATGTTCCCCCATGCACTCAAACGTGCATGTTATCCAACAACTGGGCTTTACTCATTTGGACGCTTCTTTTTACACTCTTCCCATATTTAAGGCATCATCCTTCATGTTGAATTCTGACCATACCAACTCCACAAACTCTCGACCTATTTGCACTCTTGTTAAAGCAACATGTAAACAAACTTCCAACATCTGATGTCTGGATGAGAAGATTTTTTTGTCTTTTCTTTTCTTTTATAACCATTTCATTTTAATTCTTTTTTGTGGTGATTTTGAATAATGAAAAGGGGGAATTGTTATGGAAAACTATGAGAATTGGACTTCTAAAACTCCCCCCACAGAACCATCTCCTTCTCCTCACCAATCTACAAAGTTACTTTTCTTTTCCACCTTGGCCCACTGCTGACCCCCACCATGAAAGCAGGCCAAACTTCTATGATTTAAAATCCTTTTGTCTCCTTTGTCTTCCTACCTTCCCCATTCACTTCCAAACATCCCACCCCCATTCCATCTCCTGCTTCACACCAAGACATACTACTTCCTGGTCTGTTGTAATTCCCCCATCTAGACATGAACATAGACAAAGCATGTAAGTAAATGTAATTATCCAAAAAGTAATAACAATTTTCTTTCTGCCAAGACCTGCTTTTGTTTTGTTTGTTGTTCAAAGCTTAGCTGGCTCTCTTTTTACTTCATATGATTATCTAATTTTCCCAAAAAGTTGCAACATGTGTCTATTTATGGCATTACAATTTTTAAAATACAGATTTTTTTAGGCTAGGTTAGGTTTAAGAAAATAAATGTGAATATTTGTTAAGTGAACAATCTCTTGCAAACCGACTCTTTTGACAACAATACATCATCTTTGAACAATAATCAGATTTAAAGTTATGAAGTCACATGGTCAACTTACCCACAGAATTGGCTTAATTTACCCCTAACCTGGGGCAAGCTGAGCCACAGGAGAACTTTATTTTGAAAGGCCACAGTTTCCAGGCTCTTACTCATCAACATGTCCATACAACTTCAGCTGAAATAGCAAATATTCTTAAATAAGAGTTGATATTTTCATTTTACCTCTGTTACATTTTTACTTGCCTCAGTGACAACAAATGTAAAAGAAAAGGCTAATCTTACCCCACTCTCCCCTACCATCATTTTCATTAGTTTATTTTGTTAATGATTCTGTAGAACCACAATTCAAAGGCAATGTCCGATTTTCACTCTCGGGTTTCAGTAAATATGGATGTATTATTACTTTTGTCAGATTCCAGTTATTTCTGTGACCATTGTGGGTTTTTCTTTCATTAACCGAGGGGCAGTAACAATTTTGTCCACGTGTGGATCAGCCCTGAAAGTGGGGACGCCCTCTGTGCTCAGACTTCAGGGAGGAGACTGGGGCGGGACAGGGGCAGGTCAAAGTACTTAATACACCATGATGTTCTTCTTCTTCTCACTCTGAGTGAAGATGGTGAGGTTTGAGGAGCTGAGAGCTTTGTTCAGGCGGCGGCTGCTCGCTGCGGTCATCAGAGACATGTCTGGACTGAGAGAGACCTCTGAGTATGAAGAGGAGCTGCAGCGACAGAGGAGACTGCAGCGTGTGATCCAGACACCTGAGATAAAGCTCCGGAGAGCAGGTAAGCCTGCTTTCATTCAGCATGTGCCAACTTCCCTAGTCTGGCTGGAGCAAACCAAAGAGACTTTCACATGTTTTTAGCCTCCCAGTGCACAATGAGGTTTGTCTTTTGTAAATATTGATCAGGGGTCTTTTCTGAAAGCTCACATTTTTAAACCCAATCTACTATAGAACACAATCATTTGTGTCCAGTTAGTTGCCTGTGCCAGGGACATAATGTAACCTGTTTGTGTGAAGTTCTTTTTGTTTTTACCAAAACAGATTTTGTTAACATTTTTGGGAGTCTTTGTCTTGTCTGACATGAAGTAGAGATGACTGCTGGCTCAAGGACGTAATGTTTTCTGCCCTATTTGTTTTTTTGTTTGGTTTTTCGTTTTTTTTGTTTGTTTGTTTGTTTTTTGTTTGTTTGTTTTTTTTTAGACAGATTTTGTTGAGATTTGTGGGAGAAGTTGTTAATGACCCAACATAAAAATGATCAGGTTAAGGTGGTGATCAAGATTAGTAAATACATTCAGTTCCACAACAATAATCCAACCAAAATTTTAAATCTGTTTCAACATGGATAAAGTGAAATGCACCTTTTAGATCATTTCTCACAACTATTCCAGAAGTTAACTCCTCCATTTTTTGGAAAAAACCCACCAATCAGCATTTAAGTAAGTTAAGTATTGAGTTATCAGTAAATATAACATTTCTTTTAATATCAGGTCCAGGAGGTCTTAAAGCACTGCTGTGCCATGACCATTTATAAAACCATAAGTGATTGTTGCTTCTGCACTTTGCCAAAATCAATCACACTTTCCACAAATATGAGCCAGAACTTAGTGTTTTGATTCAAGGCTAGTTTGAAGATTTTTCCTTTACTGTTTATTTTCTCATTTGTAAAAACAACTTCAAATCAGTTCGCGGGTTGCTCCTTTGTCCTTTGAGTTAGCAGCTTGATGCTAACTGTTGTGTTGTTTCTTGTTTCGACCAGGAACTCCTGTTCCTTAAGCAGGTTCCTGTGTGAAATTGCAAAACAGAGCAGGGTCCCATTGTTCTATTCAGAGGGTATTCACACCTACGTGGGATACCTGGGGGGGGGGGGCATCAGCCCACTTTGTTTTTTGCTTCTGCAGGGATATGTTCCTCTTACAGCACATGGATCCCAACACTGTACTGTGGTGGTGAAAGGCTGACATATAGTCTCATGGATTCAGCATAGTGGCTTCACCTGTCCTCCATTTCCTTAAAGTTTCTTCTTAGTTTGTTTGATTCCAGCAGACAAGATGCAGCTCTTGTTGAGATCAAGGTAGCACTGGTCTATTGAGTTCACTGATCCAGACACCCTAATGTGCTGTTCAACTTTATATTTTACGTTCAAATTTTTCTTGACAGTTAGAGTACAGATTTCTACCATCAAGCTTGAACAGGTAGTTTCAGTGTCAGGTCATGGCCCTCATAGACATACTTGTGGTTTTGTTATAGCATTTGATGTTTGATGAGAAGGAATGTGCAGTGTTGCTGTTTTTTTTTTTTTTAATGTATGTTTTGGGGCATTTTGTGCCTTTATTGATAGGAGAGAGACAGTGGATAGGCTTGTGAAAGGGGGAGAGAGAGTATGGGAGGACACCCTGCAAACTGGTCACAGGTGGGATTCGAACCTGGACAGGGAGGAGCAAGGACATGGGGAGGCTGCTTGGTCACCACTCCGCCAAATCAGCACCCCAGTGTTGCTGATTTTTATGTGTATTCTATTTTTCCCTCAGATGTCCAGCAGCTGTTGATGAGTAAAGAACATCCTGTCACTGTGAAGATTGAGGAAGAAGAAGAAGAAGAGAAGCCTCAGTCTGTGCAGCTTTTTCAGATAGAAACCAGTGCCGTAGAAGAGGACTGTGGATTTGAAGATGTGGAAATGGAGCCTGTTCCAGAGACAGAGATAGAGGTCAAGACTGAAGACTCCTCTGAAGTTGAGATTGATAAAAGCAATAAATGGAGAGAAAACAGAGACAATCAGCCAGAATTGAAGAGTATGAAAACAAATCTGGTGAGATGGCGACAGCCTGATGAGAAACTTTGGAACTGCTACAAATATGGTCAAACATACAGAGATAAAAATTCTCTGAAAAATCACGAGTCAATTCACAATGGAGAGAAATCCTTCAGCTGTTCTGAGTGTGGGAAATCTTTTGGACATAAACAGAATCTGGCTAGCCACAAGTTGACCCATACAGGAGAGAAACCCTTCAGCTGTTCTGAGTGTGGGAAATCATTTAGACAGAGAGGGACACTAACCAAACACATGTTGATTCATCGAGGAGAGAAACCCTTCAGCTGTTCTGATTGTGGGAAATCATTTAGACAGAAAAACATTCTGGACAGTCACGTGTTGATTCATAGAGGAGAGAAACCCTTCAGCTGTTCTGAGTGTGGGAAATCATTTAGTCAGAAAAAATATCTGGCTAGCCACATGTTGACCCATACAGGAGAGAAACCCTTCAGCTGTTCTGAGTGTGGAAAATCATTTAGACAGACTAACTCTCTGGATTTCCACAAGTTGATCCATTCAGGAGAGAAACCCTTCAGCTGTTCTGAGTGTGGGAAATCATTTGGACATAGTAACTCTCTGGCTAGCCACAAGTTGACCCATACAGGAGAGAAACCCTTCAGCTGTTTTGAGTGTGGGAAATCATTTAGACAGAGAGGGACACTAACCAAACACATGTTGATACATAGAGGAGAGAAACCCTTCAGCTGTTCTGATTGTGGGAAATCATTTAGTCAGAAAAACATTCTGGACAGTCACGTGTTGATTCATAGAGGAGAGAAACCCTTCAGCTGTTCTGAGTGTGGGAAATCATTTAGACAGAAAAACAATCTGCACAGACACATGTTGACTCATACAGGAGAGAAACCCTTCAGCTGTTCTGAGTGTGAAAAATCATTTAAACATAATAACTCTCTGTACGCCACAAGTTGACCCATACAGGAGATTAACCCTTCAGCTGTACTGAGTGGGGGAAATCATTTCCAGGAAAAAAAGTCTGACTGCACATTTCAAGGTCCTCAACAATATCTAGTTGTTTGGGTTTTCCATTCTAGTTGTTCTGCTTGTCATGGACTCAGGAATAAGGCAAAGGCAAGACATGCAATGAAAAAGAGAGGAGGTGTTTCCCTTTAAAGACCAGGGTGCAAGGATTCCTTCCTGTCAATCCTCACTCTCCCCCCTCTCCCTCTGCCGTCCTGCTCTGCTGCTCCAAATCTCCCCACTTAACAAGCTCCCTACTCTGTGGCTCACCTGCAGTTGTCAGTGGATTCCACTTCTGATGTGGTTTGTTCTGGCCATTTCTCCTCAGCTCTCCATATTAACTCAGCACTGCACTGGCCTTAAGCCTTTTTGCAGCTCCCACCTGGAGTTTAGCTTGTGTTGGTGACTTGCTTTGGATGTATTTCAACTTTGAGAAACTTAGCATTTTTTTCTGCTCCCTTTTTTTACAGTGCTTCTCCACAAGCCCTGACCACTGTGTACATCTGTATATACTCACCGCTGTCACTGGACACTGTTGTTTTTCCATCTGCCTTGTATTGTCCGAACAATAAAGTCACTATCAACTTTTACCTGCCTCCTCCTTGAAGATTTTGGGTCCAACATTAACACTGACGGTACAGTTCCTGAACACACAAGATCACCAATTGAGCAGATAAGAGGGCCAGCCTTGATCATTTTATAAAATAAAATACTAAAGCATCGTTATTTTTGGCTCAGTCAATATATGATATTCCAATTTTGTCCTCCTCTAAACTGTGTGACACTTTTAAAAATGAGATCAGTCCTTATTACCAGCGCTGCTGCCAGGCACATGGAAACCCTAAACTATCCCTTTGGTGCTTAATAGTTCAGGTTACTTCACCTGATGGGTGGTAGTATTAAAGCCTCATGCTGGTTTGTCCATGTCACATCCAGAAGAAGTAAAAAAGAAGAATGAGGACTTACTCCAAGGCCACACTAAACATACGATTCAACATGATTGTTGATACCAGCTCATGTTTGAAATAAGGAATGCATGAGGGAGAATAATTAGGATAGACATTTCTACATCATGGAAGGATCTGAAACACAAAGGCAGACAAAAATGTCATATTCAGTGATCAGTGACACCTGGAGGCCCTGCAGCAGGAGTGGAGAGAAGAAAAGACCAAGTAAAGCTTCTTCCTCTGTGCCTGTGTGGGTTTCTTCTGGGCCTCCTGCTTTCCTCGCACAGACTAAAATCAGAGTGCTCAGGTTAATTGAATCCATCAGTATCACTCAGAAAATGTATATTGAGAGACTTGTTTTTTGGTTAATGAATTGCAGTGAGTAGGATGGGTAGTGCCCAGAGTAGAAAGCATTTTATCATATGGAATCTGTGCAGGAGGCATAATTAAAAATCAATTAAATAAATGTCCTGGAGGGCTCACTGGGTTGCAGCAAGTGGCATGAAAAGAAAACATGGAGTGAAAATACATGCATTACTTTCAATTAAATTTTATGCAAGAATTTCCATTCTGCACTGTTGGATCTTAATAAGGTTCTGAGAAGAGCTTCAAAATGCAAAGAAATGGGAGTGAGACAAAAAATGAGTAATTACCTGAAAACTGCTCAAATCAAATGATCCAAAGTTTAAGACCAAAGTTAAAAGAACCCCAGCTAAAACAAATCCTCCTAAATAGCCTACAGGAAGAAAGGTGTCAAAAATGGCCCAGTCATGAGTTACTCCACTGTTCCTGTTGATCACTAAAAATTGTTTAGGCACGCTTGATGCAGGTCTTTCCAGAAGGTTATTGGGAATGTTGCTCCAACTTCACAGGAGGGACGTGGAACTGATGTCCATTTTTGTAAACTTCTCCCTCCATCCATCCCTGAATGTTCTCAACTGGACTTCGATCAGGATGGTCCAAAAGAGTGAGGTTATTCCTCTGTAGGAGTGTGATGGAAAATTGTGATAACTACACTTTTCAAACTTTCTGAACCATCTCCTCCCCCTCACCAGTATACAAGGTACTTTTCTTTTCCCACCTTGGCCCACTCCCTGACCCCAACCCTATATCCTGTCAGACTTCTTTGATTTTAAAATCCTTTTTTCTCCTCACCTTGCCCTTTTGTCTCTCAGCAGACAGGTTTTGAAGCCTACCAGAAGCATTCCTCGAATATGCTTCCCCTCCTGGCACCTTCAGCTCAGGCTGACCCCCACCCACCCATCCTGGTGCCATTGATCAAAGATCTATGACATCTCCATGTAAATAGTATTTCTTTTGTCTGCTATTGCTTTACCATGTCTGGTCAGTGCCCCTCTTCTCATTGTGTGTATCAAATTTTTTGCAGCTCTTTTGTCTGCTCAGGTACTTAAACCCTGATCTCTCTGGAGTAAGGGCCTTTCTTCTTTTGAGCCACTCATGTGTTGACTGAACTTTTCTCTGCAAAGATAATTAAACCATATTGGCCGGCAAGAAGTCTCTATTTCATTCTTCACTAGAAACAGGGCAAAAACTTCTACGACAATTTGGAAGCCCAGGTGAGACCCCTGGAGTGGTCGTCTGTGACAGAACCTGGTGAGTGACAGGCCATCCTGGAAGAAAAAAGATTTCCAGCCTCCAACTTCAGGTCCTCTTCTGAGAAGGGAGGACTGACTGTGGACGTCCCTGATCATCGCCGCTGGGGTTTAACGAACACAGTTCAGCAAAAAGTCATCTGGTGAGCATTGAATTATTGACATTTGACCTCTTTAAAATTCAGGGTTTTAATTTGGCGTAACATTTGTATTTTCATGGTATCCACACTTGGACAGAATGTTTCCCCCTTGTTGCCTAAAATGAAGTGGCCTTCCTTTATCACTTGTGGCTGTATTGAAGCAGTCCTTACAGAGACGTCTGTATTGTAAGCCGTGCACAGCCTCTATGGGAATGGAGAATAAAATTCAGTTGAGGTTGGACCTTCGCAGGGAGCTGATGTGAATACTAAGAAATATGGGGATAAAAAAGTCCAAAATATGTGAATGTCAGAAGAACTGGCCTCAATAGTTTTTGTTTTTTTTGTCGTGTGTAATGGTGGATGGCTGTTTTTAGTTGGTGGAGTGATTTGTCTGTTGGCTCACCAGCTTGCCGGCATGCCTTAACAAACTCACCCCATTACAGAAAACTCTAAACAGAACTCTGATGATTTCTTAAACAAAACAGATGGCAACATACTTCCATGGAGACTCCTTCTTCCAGACCAAGGACACACCAGTAACTTCAAATCCAAATTTTACAGAGAGGTAAAGGATCCTTTTGAAAACCCAATTCCTGTTACTGTGTGTTGTTGGAGGTCTGTGAAACTGGAGTCCTAAAGAAGTTGACGCCATCCAGTTTCTGTAAGTTTGCTCTGTGGTCATGACAGAGGGTTTAGGAATAACTCTTGAGAAATGTTCTGGGGTGACATTTCAAGATAGAGGACAGTGTTTGGAACACTGGGAAATAGGACTATGCAGGGCGGTGGGAAGAAGTAAGGATGACTTGGTCTCCTGGGGATGACTCGCTCTCCCAATACTTAGTTATATATTTCATTTAGTAAGAATCTGACTCGCTCTTCTTACATAGAAAATTGATTCATTTAGTCTTAGTAGTCTTAGCTGACTGAAGGAAACAGTAAGTGAATTATAAGCATAAGATGCGTGGGCATGAGTGCTGGTTTGGAGGGATCTCAAAGATTGAAAATTTGTAAGGACTTTAAGTGTAAGGTGCAGGAAAGGTTTAACTGGTCCTGTAAAGTACATGTGTGGTAATTGTGGTACCAGTGGGGTTTAAAAAGTTACAACACAAAAATATATATAAATAGTAAAGTTTAAAAATAAAAATAAAAAGGACAGGAGGAACGGTGCAGAACCAAAATTAGTTCACAAAATTGAAAACAGGTCCAAGACATCGTTAAAAATAGCTCATTAAACATCTAAGCAAATCAAAACAGCTATTCAGATCAACTAGATAAATTGGATTAAATTAGATAAGTATTAAATCATTGTGCCAAGAAATTCATTCATTCAATTCAAACTAATTTTTTAACTCTTTAAGTCTTGTGGAAGCACATTGTAACCCAGCTGGTGTTTGTGGTTCAACCACAATATTGTCCCTCTTGTCTTCATGAAACATGTTTTTCATCTTTTCCTCTTACCAGTTTGTTCCTAGTTAGTGATTTTTTTTCTCCTCATGTTCTGATTTGGGCATAACAATCCAAACCAGACAAACAAAATAAACTCATGTTTAAAGACTTGGTCAAAAAGAAAAGTCCTTTTCTGTGAGCCTTTTATCACTACACAGGCAGAGCAATTAGAGGAACATGCATTGGCAGAGCAAGAACAATGGGACACACATCATGGGTCTTAGGATGAACAAAGAGTGAGTGAAACCTTCCTCACACCTCTCACTCAAAAGGACATGCAAGTTGCTTCTGATATGATAAGCCAAATCACAAGGTGATCAAGTCTCCATATGTAAATTTGCAGTCTCACTTTACCCTGCCTGCAGTACCTCCAATAGAAAACCTGCTTTGGCTCCTTTGCTTCATTCATAACAACTTTAACAGCTTGGATTTCTTGTTTTTTTGGCCAACACTACATTTATACCTTCCAGTGAGCACTATTTGTGAAATGTACTTCCTTGTGCAATCTTTTACATTTTTATCTTCTTGGGTACTGACTAAAGCACGGATATTGTAGCTGTGCTAGCAGCCCTTAGACTCAATCCAAAGCAGAGAAAGGATTGTTAGGTCTTAAGTTGGATAATATTCTTTGCTTTTCCCGTAGACTAACCCTCCAAGCTTTACCAACAGAAGATAATGGTGATTTCTTTTAACTGCATGAATGTCATATTTCCTCTCATAACCATATTCCTGGTCTTTTAGACACCCCTCTACCTGACTAATGTCTTGAATCCCACACCAATTCTTTAACTTACAGAGACAATGGTGTGCCATACGCAGGATAATACAATTTATGTCAGTATTCTGTTTAAATAGTGAAAAACTCTGCCCTGTCACCATCAAGCTCTGTCGAAGTAGCTGAATTTCATGCTATGGTAAGAACAGGTTTGCTGTCTGAAGGCAACCCTGTCCTCACCTTTACAGAGACTTTTCTTTTGATCTTATTAAATGTCATGCTTTTTTGTTTTAGATGTTTTATGTTTCTTGGGGTAATTCCAAGGCAATATCACGGTGCCACTTAAAGCCGTGGCATTTATACTACAAGCACAACTGCTTTTCATTTGGACAGACATAATTCTTGAAATGATGTTGTCACTAGATTTGTCACCCTTGGACCAGTAACACAGACCACAGAGATCATTCCACAGGGCAGTCACCTATGAGACCACAGCGGAGGCCAGCAGCTTTGGCCTTGGAGGGTGTCTGCAGATCCACTGAACAATGACCACTCCCACATCCCAGCAGTGACACCCTGCAGACAGCACAGTAGCTGACAGACAAAGCAGACACTCCAGGGGGGCAAGGCAGTCCCCAGAGACCAGGAGGCAGCTGTTTGCACAACCCACAGCAACATTCATCACACCAGACGGAGAAACTCTACAGCAGGGGTTGGCAACTACGGGCCAAAATTGGCCCATCTCCAATAATATCTAACCCGCTAGATGAAATTAAAAATCTGATTTATAGAGGGAGGGACATGCTGGTCATCATGGAAACTGGGAAAGCTCCCAAATGGCAGGCACAACTAGACCCCCCATCCACCCCCCCAGACTGATTTTCAGCCTCAGCACGTCCCTGAAAAGGAGTATATTTTTTTTTAAAAGTAAAATGATAAAGCTACTTTCACAAAAAACGACAATCACAGCCCAATCCTGAAAATCTTTATTTATAAATCTTTATTACAAATGTGTGAGTTGGGCTCAAAGATGTAGTCATTTTTAAAATGGAAATTACTCACATTTTTATTCTCAGATTTCTCAAAAGCAAGACACACAAAAAAAGATACGTTCCCCGACTGCACTCACACATGCAAGTCATCCAACAACTGGACTTGATTCATTTGGACACTTCTTTTTACACTCTTCCAATATTTAAGGCATCATCCTTCATGTTGAATTCCTGACCATACCAACTCCACACGACCCATTTCCACTCTTGTTCAAGCAACATGTAAACAAACTTACAACTTCTGATGTCTGTATGAGAAGACATTTTGTCTTTTCTTTTCTTACCATTTCTTTGTAATCCATTTTTGTGGTGATTTTGAATAATCAAAAGGGGGGGAATTGTTATGGAAAACTGAGAGAATTAGACTTCTAAAACTCCCCACACAGAACCATCTCCTTCCCCTCACCAATCTACAAAGTACTTTTCTTTTCCCACCTTGGCCCACTCGCTGACCCCCACCATGAAAGCAGGCCAAACTTCTATGATTTAAAATCCTTTTGTCTCCTTTGTCTTCCTACCTTCCCCATTCACTTCCAAAACATCCCACCCCCATCCCATCTCCTGCTTCACACAAGGACAAACGACTTCCTGGTCTTTTGTATTTCCCTGTCTAAATCCCCACCTGAATCCTCAGCCCTGTGCTTTTCCTTTTCAAGCAGACAGAAAGATGTGAAGCCCACCTTAGGGGGCATTCCCAAAAGGTTTAAATGTTCTTGACTACTGGTGCTCAGGGTCCATTCTTCATTTTCTTCAATCTTTATTTATATAGCACCAATTCAGAACAATCCCAGTCTCATGATAAACAGCAAATCCACACGATGCTGTGTTGGTGTGAGGGCAAAGGAAGGGAGGTAAGAGGAGACAAGTGGACTAGAATAAGAACTAAAGTTAGGGACAGGTTCATGTACCATCAACCTGTCATCTGATTTATTAGAGGGTAGCCTCTTGAGATGCTACATCTGCTTTTCAGGAGGGTCCTCATGTCTGAATGGTTGTGGTGATCATTTTCTAGAAGTATAATCTTAGATATTCTTACTGAAAATAAGAATTTATGGTAGTGACGAACTCATGGGTGCCCAGACCACAAGTGCATCCCAACCATATTTGTCTCCATTAAATATAAATGTGTTAAAGGCCTCTTGAGATGTGACATCCCATTTTCAAGAGGGACTTCATGACTATGTGGTAATAAAAAATAGATACTGTAGGTGTAACGATCATGGATATGGAGATCATGCTAATAACTACATGAACAGCTATAATGATAATGGGAATGGAGTGTTCCTAATAAAATGGCCAACTATGTGTCATGTTTATAATTGTAGTTTTGAGGCTTCATGACTCCACAGCAGCAGGCAGTCTCCACCAAGGATCCCAGGCCACCTACAAGACAAGAGCCAGAGACGAGTACAGGAGCAAACAAACGGGGCAAAAGCAGATGTGGAGAGAGAGAGAGAGAGAGAGAGAGCTAGATCCCCCTGGCAGTCTAGGCCTATTGCATCTAAACTATGAGTCTAATTTATGAACTAATTTATAAACTATAAGCTGGTCCCTAACTGAAAGCTTTATCAAAGAGGAAAGTTTTAAGTCTAACCTTAAAGGTAGAGAGAGTGTCAGACTCCCGAACTGTGGTCGGTAAATTGTTCCAGAGAAGAGGAGCCTGATAACTGAAGGCTCTACCTCCCATACTACTTTTGGAGATTGATGATACCACAAGTAGGCCAGAATTTTGGGAGTGTAATGTTCTAGAGGGGTTGTACGGCACTACAAGCTCTTTAAGATAGACTGGTGCCTGTCCACTGAGAGCTTTATAGGTGAGAAGAAGAATCTTGAATTCTATTCTATATTTAATGGGAAGCCAATGCAGAGGAGCTAAAACAGGAGTAATGTGGTCTCTTCTCCTAGTTCTAGTCAGTACACGTGCTGCAGCATTTTGGACCAGCTGAAGTGACTTAAGCAACTTGCTGGGACAGCCTCAAAGCAGAGAATTAGAATAGTCCAGTCTAGAGGTAACAAAAGCATGGACTAGCTTTTCAGCATCGCTCTGGGACAGGATAGGCCTGATTTTAGTGATGTTACGAAGATGAAGAAAGGCTGCTTTTGAAATTTGCTTTATGTGGGAGTTAAAGGATAAATCCTGATCAAATAGCACTCCTAGATTTCTAACAGTTGCGCTTGGTGCCAGACTAATGCCATCTATGGCAGTTAAATCACTAGAAAAGGATTCTCTAAGGTGTCGAGGGCCCAGCACAATGACCTCTGTCTTGTCTGAGTTAAGAAGAAGAAAATTTCTGGCCATCCAGGTTCTGATGTCCTTTAAACAGGCATCTAGTTTGTCTAAGTGGTTTGTCTCACCTGGCTTCAGTGATACATAAAGCTGTGTATCATCAGCGTAGCAGTGAACATTAACAGAGTATTTCCTCATGATATCACCAAGGGAAGCATATATAGAGAAGAGAATTGGACCTAGCACTGAACCTTGAGGAACCCCATAACTTACTTTAGTGTACACAGAGGACTTGTTGTTCACGTGTACAAACTGATATCTATTAGATAAGTAGGACTTAAACCAATTTAAGGCAGTCCCTGTAATCCCAAGTAACATCTCTAATCTCTGTATAAGAACACCATGATCAATGGTGTCGAAAGCAGCACTTAGATCTAACAAAACAAGAACAGAGAGCAGTCCTTCATCTGAAGCTGAAAGTAGATCATTGGTTACTTTAACTAGAGCAGTCTCTGTGCTGTGATGAGCTCTAAATCCTGACTGAAAGTCCTCAAGCAGGCTATTGTCTTGAATGAAGTCACCTAGCTGATCAGCTACCACAGGATCTTTGAGGCAAATGGAAGGTTAGAAATAGGCCTGTAGTTAGCTAATGTTCCTGAATCGAGGTTAGGTTTTTTAAGGAGGGGTTTGATTACTGCTGTTTTAAAAGACTGTGGTACGTAGCCTGTTGATAGAGATATATTTACTGTCTCCAGCAGCAATGGACAAACTAGAGGGAAGACCTCCTTGAACAGTTTAGTTGGGATCGGGTCTAAAAGGCAGGTTGATGATTTAGAGGAAGAGACGAGAGAATTTAGCTCCTGAAGGCTAATCGTAGAGAAACTGTCTAACTCAGGTCTAACTACTACTACATTTAAAGGTATGGCAGGTTCAGCTGGAGATGAAGAGTTGCTAATTTAATCTCTAATTTTCAGAATTTTGTCATTGAAAAAGTTCATAAAGTCCTCACAGCTCAGGGCTAGAGGAATCACAGGCTCAATAGAGCTCTGACTCTGTGTCAGCCTGGCTACAGTGATGAAGAGGTATCTGGGGTTGTTTCTATTCTCTTCAATAAGTGAGGAGTAGTAGGCAGCTCGAGCATGTTTTAAGGCTCTCATGTAGTTATTATGACTCCCTCGCCAAAGTATACGTGACTCTTCCCTTTTATCAGAGCGCCACATTCTCTCTAATTTACGGGTTGTTTGTTTAAGTGTACGAGTTTCTGAGTTAAACCAAGGATGACGTTTAATTCTTTTTTGTCTCAGTGGGGCAATTGAGTCCAAAGTGGATCTTAGTAGAATGGCTGAGTCATCAACAAGCTGATCCAGCTGAGTGGGACTAAAGCTAATATCACAGTTATCGGTTTGCCAGTTTATCGAGGTTAAGGCAGTAGGAATGGCCTCTTTGAATTTAGCCATAGCACCACTGGACAGATTTCTACTGCTCACAATTGTGCTGCAAAACACAGAATCTTCCAGGAGGATGCTAAAAGTTACTAAGAAGTGGTCAGATAAAAATGGATTTTCATGAAAAACTTTCAGTTCATTAATATCAAGGCCATATGCTAAAACCAAATCAAGAGTGTGATTAAAATGATGGGTAGCTTCATTAACAGACTGAGTGAGAGCAACGGAGTCTCTTAATGATATAAAAGCTGAGCTGAGACTATCACTCTCTTTCTCAACATGGATATTAAAATCACCTACAATGATTATTTTATCAGAGCTCAGGACTAAGTTTGATATGTACTCAGAGAATTCTGATAAGAATTCAGAGTATGGGCCTGGAGGACGGTAAATTATCACAAATAGGACTGTCTGGCCGGTTTTTGAATCAGGATGAGATACATTTAGAGCAAGGCTTTCAAAAGAAGTATATTTAGCCTTTGGTCTGTGATTGATTTGGAGACAGGAATGATAAATAAAAGTGGATTCATTTAAACTGACATATTCTTCGTCACATAGCCATGTTTCAGTGAGACAGAATAAATCAATCTGATTTTCTGATATAAGGTCGTTCACCATTAAGGATTTGGACCTCAGTGATCTAATATTTAAGAGACCACATCTGATTCTCTGATGTTTTAAAGCCACTACATTTGAAGGTTTTATTTTAATAAGATTTCTATGGTTGACACCTCTTTTATTTGTTTTGGTGTTAATATCTAAGTGAGCTTTGGGTCGGGGGACTGACACAGTCTCTATGGAATAATGTTTATCACTATTACAAAAGCCATAGCAGTTATCTAAGTGATGAAAACAGCTGTCATAACAGTAATGGCAGGAAAACTGTCCTAGAGCAAGCGCAGAGGAGCGTGGAGGACTGCAGCTCTGCAACATGTTCTCATCTCTGAGAGGTCATAAGTGTGACTCTGCCATGTTTTTTGACAGGAGAGATGCACCAGCCAGAGTAGGATGGATGCCATCTCTTCCTATCAGGCCAGGTTTTCCCCAGAAGGATGACCAATTGTCAACAAAGCCCACATCATTTGCTGGACACCACCTCGATAGCCAGCGGTTGAATGATGACATGCGGCTATACATATCATCACTAAATGTGTTAAAGGCCTCTTGAGATGTGACATCCCATTTTCAAGATGGACCTCATGCCTATGTGGTAATAAAAAAATAGATACTGTAGATGTATCAGTCATGGATATGGAGATCATGCTAATATCTACATGAACAGCTATAATGATAATGGAAATGGAGTGTTCCTAATAAAATGGCCAACTATTTGTCATTTTTTTGTTTAATTTTCTGAGAAATTTGTTAATTTTCTTTTTTACCTTGATTCAGTGATGCCTACTTGAATAAAATGTGAGTGTTACGAATGGTCACCATGTTGGGAAAACATGCTACAGACCTGTGTATTCTGTCTGGCACTAATGCATTTTGCAAAGTGTGGAGCAGTCCAAATCTGCATTGCTGTATTTGCAGGTATAACAGTCACCTTTACAGGTGCATCTGAGCAGCTCTCTGTGAGCTCTGCAAACCTCAGGAATGGTCAGACTAACTCAGTCATGACTCTTTTATGTTGGTCCATCCATGATTCTGTGGAGAAAGAATCACGTTGTATACTGCCAGTTTATCATCTGCTGGGGGAGTGAATCCAGAGTGGGAGGTAGTTTCCTCATCGTTAATTCTCTCCACAGAAGACTTCTTTACTTTTTGTGTTGATGGACTCTCAGGACCGGATTTGTCGTACAGGTTGATAGTCGGTCTTTGTCTCCCTGAAGTGCTGCAATCTGCTTTTGCCAGATCAACAAATGTTTCTGTCTCAGCATCACAGGCTTACCAGGCCGGCCAAAATGACTTCTTAGCTTTTCCATTAAAGGCAGATGTTGTGTCACAACAGTCATGGGCATGAAACAGAGGCAGAGCTTGAGGTTTGGGTCCCCCAGTTGTGGTGTGTGATACCATAAGAGTTGATATCGATCCGATACCAATCTGATACCGGTCAGTATTGCGGATACCAATATCGATACCGATACTTACAGCAGTCCTTTCATTCTGCTCCATCCTTTCATTTCGATTTTAGTTAATTAACTAATAGTTAATAGTAATCCAACCAGGATAGTTTATAAGTAAAATACTTCATTAACATAATAAAAAACTATAAAAAATGAGAAAAGAAAAAAAAAGCAAAACTGCCCTTCTGTGCACTTTTTTCTTAAATATTGCCAGCAGCACTTCTTGCTTTTTAACCTTCGCAGCACAGATAGGACAGGAACTAAAGTGTCGATAACACTGCAGTAGTATCAATTGATCTCAATGCCGACGCTGGATCGATATACTGATATTTTGGATCGATCCGCCCACCACTGTCCCCCAGAATTTCACACAGACTGCTGATGAGGTGAAATCTGTTTTCTGCCATTCCAAAAGCACCAGATGTCAGTCAAAGGCTGAAGTGCCAAGAAATCATGGCACAAGCCAGGAAGGATGACAGTGACATCAGCGTCCACTAGTGTTGTGTACTCAAGTGGTACTCAAGACTGGTCTGGTTTGAGACTGGTCTGAGACCACATTTTGAAGTTCCAGAAGTTCCACACCAGAGACTTGGTTCTGGCAAATCACAGAGCTCTTGCAAGGTCGTCTTGCTGGGCTTGTTGGCCATGGTTGGAGATCCAAACACTTTGACAGCACACTGAAAAGGAACCAGTGGTTGTGGGTTTGTGTGACATAGCCCTAGTGGATTTTGGACCAGTCTGAACATAGGGTGACATTGATTTTCTCCAAAATGACTTGCTCAGCGTGTCAAAGAGACTGAATTAATAGACCAAAACATGAAATGACTGGTCATTACCGGGCCTCTACCACTGCTGATGTCTCTGTGGGCGCAATCGGTCAGCGCACTCGGCTGTTAACTAAGAGTTTGGTGGTTCAAGCCCACCCAGGGGCGCTCTCCTTGTTTTGCCTGGACATCAGGCCTAGCTGCTTCGATGTTGGACATGTGGTGCAAGGCTGGTTGGGTCTCATTGCCAAGCCAGCCCTTAAAAAATGTGGCAAATCAAAGCCAGTCCAAAGCATCACAGCACTCCCTCATCAGCCATCACTGACCTATCAGAGCTCCCCATTTATGTATGTAATTGAGCCAGAAGTCACCAGGCTTTGTTCTGTGTCAAGCCCTTTGATTGTAGTTTTGGTGGAGGTGGCCTGCAATGGAAAGTGTGTTGGCAAGGTCACGTCAAGTGCTTGTTAGAAAATGTCAGATAATCAAACCTAGTCTAAGTGACCCATGACATGGCGCCGTGGCTTAGCTGGTCAAAGTGCCTGTCTAGTAAACAGGAGATCCTGGGTTCAAATCCCAGCGGTGCCTTATTTGGCCCCTCTGGTCATGAAGCCAGTTTCCTGGGTGCTGAAAGCAGCGTCACTAGATGGAGTGCAATTGTGGCCAACCACACCAGAGACTTGATTCTGGCAAATCACAGAGCTCTTCCCAGGCCGTCTTGCTGGGCTTGTTGGCCATGGTTGGAGATCCAAACACTTTGACAGCACACTGAAAAGAAACCAGTGGTTGTGGCCTTGTTGGACATAGCCCTAGTGGATTTTGGACCAGTCTGAACATAGGGTGACATTGATTTTCTCCAAAATGACTTGCTCAGTGTGTCATAGAGACTGAATTAATAGACCAAAACATGAAATGACTGGTGATTACCAGCCTTCTGCTACTGCTGATGTCTCTGTGGCGCAATTGGTCAGCGCGCTCGGCTGTTAACCGAGAGGTTGGTGGTTCAAGCCCACCCAGGGACGCTCTCCTTGTTTTGCCTGGACATCAGGCCTAACTGCTTCGATGTTGGACATGTGGGTTAAGGCTGGTTGGGACTCATGGCCAAGCCAGCCCTGAAAAAATGTGGCAAATCAAAGCCAGTCCAAAGCACCAAAGCACCACAGCACTCCATTATCAGCCATCACTGACCTTTCAGAGCTCCCCATTTATGTATTTTACTGAGCCAGACGTCAACAGGCTTTGTTCTGTGTCAAGCCTTTTGATCGTAGTTTTGGTGCAGGTGGCCTGCAATGGAAAATGTGTCGGCAAGGTCACGTCAAGTGCTTGTTAGAAAATGTCAGATAATCAAACGTAGTCCAAGAGACCCATGAACTGGCGCCGTGGCTTAGCTGGTCAAAGTGCCTGTCTAGTAAACAGGAGCTCCTGAGTTCAAATCCCAGCGGTGCCTTATTTGGCCCATCTGGTCAGGAAGCCAGTTTCCTGGGTGCTGAAAGCAGCGTCACTAGATGGAGTGCAATTGTGGCCAACCACACCAGAGACTTGATTCTGGCAAATCACAGAGCTCTTCCCAGGCCGTCTTGCTGGGCTTGTTGGCCATGGCTGGAGATCTAAACACACTGCAGAGACACTTTGGGCCTTTCTCAAACCGCCCCCTAAACACTCTCCCTACACACTATCTCTCCGTTTGCGCATCCTCGCGAAGGGTCCACCATATTAAGGGCCATCCCAAACCGATTTGAGGGGAGGGGTAGTGGACTGTAAAACCCTCCACGAGCGAGTCTGCACAGATGCCGACTCGCTGAACACGTGCAGCGCTAAAGTGTGTCCGGTAACAGGCATAAAGGAAGCAACAAACAAATGTAAGTTCCACTCAAGTGCCTGCACAAACTCTGTTGAATCAAGACAACAATTTCATGATTGTCATCCAGATGTTTATAACTTTAGTTGTACATGTCACTGATTATGTAAATTAAGGCCTGCCCTGCATTAGTCCAAAAAAGAGTTTATTTGATTAAATGTTTTATATTTACAAGGAATGTAACGAAAACCAAATAATTCATAAAAATGTGAGTAAAAAATGAAAGCTCTTCAGTAAGAAAAAGAATAAGAAAGAATAAGTGAAATAATTTGTATTGTCCTAGGATAAAAACATTTTTTTTATTACCTGAGACATGTTAATTAGGCAAATTTCAGCACTGAGATACATATAGGCAGATCAATATGGTTGCAGAAAGGTTCTCTGCTAGTATTTAGGCCATTATGCCAGGGTTTAAAATATGTTGGGAAACTTTAAATAGATTGACCTTACATTGAATTATGCATTGAAGGATGATTTTTTTTAATTCAATCTCATATAATTTAATAAAGATGAATAACATCAATATCCAGAGATATTTTTTACAGAATGTGTGTAACAAAAGTACAGAGGCTCACATTCCTCTGCTGCGTAATCAAACGTAAAAGACGTCTTAAACCTCTGCGCCATTTGGAGGATCTCATCTGCTCATGTTTCAGTCACTGCTGGATCAATGCAAGAACTGCTGCTCATGCATGATGCCGCTTCGAAACCATAGCAACATACACTTCCTGTTTCCGCCTGAGGGAGGGAAGTTAATCCCAAAGCTTACTGCTGTAGTCCGACCCTTCACCGTGATGAAGTGAACTACATTCAGCTGCGAGTGTGACTCCGTGACGGAGTGCACTCCATTACGGAGGGGGAGTGTGTAGGACCGGTTTGAAAAAAGGCTCTTTGACAGCACACTGAAAAGGAACCAGTGGTTGTGGGCTTGTGTGACATAGCTGTACTGGATTTTGGACCAGTCTGAACATAGGGTGACATTGATTTTCTCCAAAATGACTTGCTCAACGTGTCATAGAGACTGAATTTATAGACCAAAACATGAACTGACTGGTCATTACCCGGCCTCTGCTACTGCCGATGTCTCTGTGGCACAATCGGTCAGCGTGCTCGGCTGTTAACCGAGAGGTTGGTGGTTCGAGCCCACCCAGGGATGCTCTCCTTGTTTTGCCTGGACATCAGGCCTAACTGCTTTGATGTTGGACTTGTGGGGTAAAGCTGTTTGGGACTAATGGTCGAGTCAGCCCTTAAAAAATGTGGCAAATCAAAGCCAGTCCAAAGCACCACAGCACTCCATCATGAGCCATCACTGACCTTACAGAGCTCCCCATTTATGTACATTGGAAGGAAAAAGTAAGCACACCCTTTGTAATTTTGTACATTTCTGCCCAAATTGGTCATAAAATGTGGTCTGATTTTAACTCAAATCACAAGAATGAGTAAACAGTGTCTGCTTAAACTAATGCTGCCAAACAATTACATGTTATCATTTTTTTTATTGGCCATAAGATGTAAACATTCACAAGGCAGGGGGGAATAAGTAAGTACACCCTTGGATTCAATAGCTGGTTGACCCTCCTTTGGCAGCAATAACTTCAACTAGACGCGTTTCCTGTAGCTGCAGATTAGCGCGCTTGATCAGGATGAATCTTGCACCATTCCTCTTCACAAAACTGCTGCAGTTCTGCAAGATTCTTGGGATGTCTGGTGTGAACAGCTTTCTTGAGGTCATGCCACAGCATCTCAATTGGGTTTAGGTCAGGACTTTGACTGGGCCATTCCAGAACATTTATTTTATTCTTCTGAAACCATTCTAAAGTTGATTTGCTTCTGTGCTTTGGGTCGTTGTCCTGTTGCAGCACCCATCCTCTTTTGAGCTTCAACTGTTTGACAGATTGTCTCAGGTTTTTCTGCAAAATATCTTCTAAAATATCTATCTAAAGAATACATGTAAATATAAGCCAAAGTATTTTCAGAGAAGTCAAAATATGTTTTTTTTATTAAGCATAATATTATTTATACCCAAATAACTAGAAAATTAAACATACCACGGTCTCTGCTCTTCTGTCTTCACGGAGGGCTTCCACACGCTCAAGCTCGGCTTTTTCTGCAGCCGATGGCCCCCTGGAGCGCCTCACCGTACGGCCTTTTGTTGTTTTGCTCCTTCCCCCCCCAGAGACCAGCTTGCCTTTTCCCTTTTTCTTCACACGCTTTTTACGGGTTTCTACAGCAGGGTCATAATCAGACTAAAAGAAAAGAAAAAAATGACTATGTATACGCAAATCAAAATTAGTCCAGGATAATGTATGGCTTTTATGCAATAAATGAACAATAACTTATGCATGAAAAGAAATTGAATATTTGGGTTTATAGATATGTAATTAAATATAGACACATATCAACACATAAAAGATGTTAAAAAAAAAAAACGGTGTAACTACGTCGGAAGAGCCACAAGAAGGGCGATGAGCAATTTCATGTAAACTTACCTGACTGCACATGTTAATAGACGACTTCAACAGAATTAGTGCGGTTAAAAGCATGTACAGGACCGTTCTTCAGACTATTTACCTCGTCACTCAACGGTGGTTTTCCCAGACTGCCTCTCGGCAAACGGCTTCTCGGTGTAGGATGCCAGCTGCTGCTGCCTTCCCCTGCACTCTGGAGAAATATGGCAACAAGTCAAAACGACAGAATACCCGAAAACGTTGTAAATGCTGCACAATATCTGATTACTAATGACAGGGTTATGAAACTGATAGCTAACTAGCAGTATGATTTCAGCAGAGCTGCCTTACTTTTCAGAGTGAAATATAAACACAAGCACAAAACACCTCGTACAAGTAAAACAGAAACAGTGTTAAAATAATAATGTCTTGACTAACATTATGAAAGGCAGGATTATAAACACTTACCTCACCACTGGACATAATTCCACATATAAAAATATGCCGTCGGCTTTCGGTCGAGATCTGCACGTCCTCCTTTACGGCACAAGCAAGGGGTGGAGTTTAAGTCGAGAAGGGGAAGGCTTCAACATGTCGGAGGTATGTCAAAAACTCCTTGTTGTTTAATTTTTTTTTTAAATGTATTTTTTTGGGGCATTTTATGCCTTTATTGATAGGAGAGAGTCAGTGGATAGGCTTGCGAAAGGGGGTGAGAGAGTAGAGGAAGACACTCTGCAAACTGGTGACAGGCTGGATTCGAACCTGGACCGGCAGAAGCAAATACATGGTGTGCCTGGTTGCTAACCACTCCACCAAATCAGCACCCCTCGTTGTTTACGTTTTCAAAGCTTTGCTCTCCTACGACACCTAGTGGAAATTAAGTTGCATAGTATTCCTTTAAGGAAGTGCATGAGCTTTCGGCCAGCGATCAGTGCGATATCTTTTAAATCTTCCAAAGTAACAAACTGCAGATCACAGTCTGACTTCACACCAATTTGATCCAAATGTTTCAGTAGATTATGATAGTCCCTGTCTTGGAGATCAGGGATTGCCCTCTTGATGACATCCTCCATGGACTCCACATCTCTTAGTTTACCTTAGACAGACAGAATGATGCAAAGGCACAAGATCAAGATCAAATCTTTTGTACAGAGACAGAGGGTAGTGGTCAGCCAGGGCCTCCACACTGACACAAGCAGAAGTGATACCTGAGTCAAGAGACAGTACACACCGAGGTCAACTAAGGGCACTGATTCATATTTTTCAATAATAAAATAGACATTTGATGAGTTTAGCAATATGAAAGCTATTTTACCAAAGGAAAATCCCATGTCACTGTCCTCCACAACTACAACCATAGATTTCAGGTATTTGATGCCCTTGTAAGTGACAGCTGGTGTTACCAGCGTGTCCTCACAGATGCCTCTCAACTCAACAGCATCCTGAATGCCAGGGTTGTACAAGTGGCTATCAAATTCATTTGCTTGCTGTACTAAGAGTTGGCTTAAAGAGACTGCCAGCCTGTAGGTAGGCCTGCAGAAGCTGGTGTCGCTCTGCCAGAGTACTAGTCAGGTTTTTGAAGTTCTGTAGCTTCCTTGCACACTGCTTGAAAAATGTGTGCTTGCTTTCAAAAGGCAAAGTCCACAGCCGAATGAGTGGACCAAAATGAAGCGTGAGTTCAGGATAGTGCAGTAAGAAATGATGCTTTGGTTTCAAGGGTGTAGCAGGAAACAGTGAGGCTCTTGAGTCAATATACTGGTGAATGAGAAACCTCAAATATGCTACCTGGTTGGCATGTATTTTGGGGGCTGTTACCATGCTAACTATGTCTCGTAGCTGCAGGCACAACAGCCAGATGCCATCCTCCAGTGGATTTTTGATTCTGTCACCTACAAGCAGAGGGAGTAATCAGAGTAAAACACCAGTTCTGAGCTGCATTAGCCCCTAATTTCTCACCATCTGCCCGCACTTCACATGGTTTATTGTTGATGTCAGTTCCAGCATATTTAAAAGTAGTTATGTTTCTGTTTGGCTGGGTGTAAGTGAAATGCTTTCCCACGGTCACTAGATGCTTGATGTAGAGAGATAAATCCATTGAAACAACACCTTCAAAAAGGTGGTTTCCTGAGCAGGGTGGGAGCCCTGTTGTACGTGTCAGACCTGATTCTGTTGGGGACTTTTGAAAAGATTCTCTGTCTATGACATATATAGCTACAGAAATGTTTGTTTCTGCTGAAGTTTTCTGAGAACCCACCAATAGTGTGTGACCCCAGGTTCTCTCCAACTATTGCAAGCACTGCCCTTTGCATTATTTGACCACTGTTCAGCTCAACTCCCGTGTCTTCAAGATCCCTTAAATCTTTTACAAGAGGACCAAACACTTTTTCTTGCCCAAAGGACTTGAAATCTTCCTCCCTACAAAGCATAACAAGCTGTATAGGATCTATGGAAGACCTGTGGTGTGGAGAAATCTCGGACAGAGTCATGTAACAGCAAGCTGCTTATGCTTTTTTCTCCCAGAGCCAAGGAGATTTACCATTTTGAAGGCATCCTGGTAGAGAATAATGGAGACTGAGGAGACAGAGTGCATAAAAATGTATTTGTCTTTGAAAATTTTGCCATCCCTGACATCCTCCAATAAATGTGGATCCTCTGACCGGTGCTCCTTAGCTTCAGCATACTGTGCTTTCACTGAATCATGGTTTAAAAGAGCTTTTAGTGTCTCAGCTACTGGAACATACTGAAAAGAGGAGTCATTTCCTTTTGCATTTTAACCCAGATATATTTGTTTTGGAGGCACATAGTTAAAACTCTTCTTAAAAAATGTCTTATGTGTTTCATCAGACCTAAAAACTCCCTCATTAAACAAACGCAGAAGATTGTTCCTGCTCAGACCAGCTTCATGTTTTCAATCTCACTTGCTGACACATTCAGTCTTTTTAACTCATCCCTCAGTTTTGAAAAAATCTGTTCTATGCTGTTGTCCTGTACCGTCTGAAATTCCTCTATCAGAGTTTGGATAGTAGAGCAGTGTTGCTAACTTAGCAATTTTGCTGCTATTTTTAATGACTTTCTGGACCCTCACAGCAAGAAAATTAGAGAAAAGCGATTAGCGACAAATCTAGTGCCTTTTTTGGTGGTCAGAGGCTCCAAGATCACGAAAGAAAAAGTAAAGTAAAGCAATGTTTTCTCTCCCCGTTCAGAGAGAGAAAGAGAGAGAGAGAGAGGGAGGCAGAGCTGAGAGGGAGAACAGTGTGGCTGTCACTTCCTTGTTGTTTTTTCTCACTTACTCACACACACAGACACACGACAGTCTGTCAGTCTCCTCTGTGCTCTCCTCTTGGTTCATTCCTCTGTTTCTGTACATTTCCTCTGTCCTCTCGTCTCGTGCATGTCCCTCTCATTCTTTAGTGCATTTCCTCTCTCTCTTGAACCAGGATGTGCTGGAGCTGGATGATGAAGATATAGTGATTCTGGATGAAAGTGACGAAGATGGTGACATTATGTGAAGCACAATCATAGGATATTCTCAAATCATAATACAAAGGCTAGTTCTACAGCCACCCAAAAGTAAGGGGGGAAAATCACATCTTTGTGTGAAGTGAGCAGTGAAAACTTTTGTGCTCTGATTCTCAATAAGTGTTTTTTCCATCTGTTATCTTTTTCTTTTTGGTGACACAAAGTCGCATTTAGCATTGCTCAAAAAGCTAGTTGTAGAGCACACAAGAAAAGGCTAGTTCTTTAGCACCAAAAAAAACACAAAATATAAAAGCTATAGTTTGTTCACTATAGCACACACACAAAAAGAAGCTTTAGTTCTACTACAGCAAAAAAAAAGCACAGATTAAAAAAGCTCTAGTTCTTCTACTACAGCTCCAAAAAATATGTATATAAATTAAATAAAAATAAAATAAAAAACAAACAAATGTGTATATTTTAACAGCACCAAAAAAGTTTTTTCTCAGGGGGTAACGAAGGTTAGGTGCAGTCTGGAGCCCCCTGTTGACAATTAGGTGGTAATTGAAAGATGATTATGGGTAGGCAGGCTAAGCCAAATAACAAATTTTTACACCATGGGGGGAAAAAAACTCAAAATTTTTGCGGGAGTCCCCTCCTACACACTGCCTGGGGGTGTATTTTTGATTTGCTGGAAAGAAGAAAAAAATTGGCGACTTCTAGCTACTTTTGGGCGGGCCCATAGCTAGTTCGGATGCTGAGGAGTTGGCAACACTGTAGTAGAGGCTGGTAGCAACATTTTGGCTTGCTTCCTCAAAACAGTGCCAGATTTGTCAGAAATGTTTCCTCCTCATTTTTGCCATCATGTACCTCCTGGTCTGCCTCATCTGCATCAGCTTCATCATCATGAAAAGTATGACTGAGGTCATGGCTGTCTCTGTCAGGAATACATGCACTGTTTAACTGAACAGGCTTCTGAAGGCAGTCCTTGTGTTTCCTGCAGACATGTGATCCAAAAGATGACCTAACGTGAAACTTTTTATGACAGTCAGGAAAGGGACATGTTACACTTTTCCCATTTCTTAAATGTATCTTTAAATGTTCAACAAATAGAAACACATTTTGAGATGAATAATCACACCCTCAACCTGACAAACCACTGGATCATTTTGAGCAGGGCTACATTTTTCCCTCACTTCTCGTTTATTTGGCTGTGGGTGTTTTCGTCTCATGTGTGTCTTAAGTGCTGTCAGTGTCTTAAAACTACAAGGACAGCTCGGCAAACCACAGTCGAACACAGAATTTTCCAGGTTCCTATGAGTTTTGATGTGCCTGTAAAACCCTGAGAGTGTCTGAACAGATACTTCGCACAGTTTACAAACAAACAACGCGACCATTTTGACAGATATTCACAGCTTTCTGTCCATTTAAATGGAGTTTTGATGCCACAACGGAGACTTAACGTTTAAAATCCAGCTAAACTCAGTTCAACCGTATTATTCAATGATCAGTATTCAACTCTGGCCAACGGTCGACTCCAACTGATGCCGTTCTCCTGTTAAACTGTCAGAAAGCCACCTCCAAACTAAACCAACCACCAACGGCTGACAGTGGTTGATAAAAGAATTATTTAAATACAATTAATACACCTTAAATACTCCGTTTTGTCCTCAGTAACTCTTGACGCTATGTTTTAGGTGAAAGTAAAGCCACAATGTAGCCACAGACTGCGACAAATCCAGCTCGGTCCAGCACTCCTCTTGAAAAGAAGAAATATAGTAAGACATATAAAAAATACAGACGAAATTTAAATCAGCGTCTTCCGCGATCTAACTTCTTCTGACAGAGTAATCCACGGCAGGAGCAGGCAGGCAAAGCCGCCCTACTCCGTGTAGTCACTGATCAACCGGGTCCAAATACTAGATTTACCGAATGAGGAGAATGATACACAAAGACAACGGTGTTTTACAAGTCCAAATAATTAATGAAAGCTCGTATTGCCTGATCTTGTAAGGTTATAAAATATATTTTAATATAGCTCAAGTGAACAAAAGACAAAATGCTTAATAATGAAGTATCTAGAAGGTTCTAGAAGGTAGAGCTCACAGGCACTTCCCTCAGTAAAAATAAGCAAACCAGTAAAATAAGTAAAATAAGCAAAACATAAAAATGACCTTTAATATTTATTCATCTTCAATTTTAAATATTAATGTACTTACGTCTGATATTGGAATCTCAGCAAAGCAGTTTGGATTTTCCTCTCTTTGTCTCTTCTCCGCCAAAACCGCGAAGGAAAAAAAACATTTGATTCGAGAAGAAATCTGGCTTGCCATTGGTCAGTTTCTCCCGGGCAAAGTGACTTACAGCAGCGTCCTAATTCTTTCCCACAATTCTTTGCGTTTAACAGTATTATACTGTATGTACCATTTACAGTAAGGAACAGATGATATTACAGTAAAATACTGTTGAATTTACAAAAATCCTTTTCAGTGTGTGGAATCCCAAAACCCCTGGGCAGATCATTTCTCCCATTGCTTATTTCTCTACTGTAAGTTTCTCTCTTATATAATCTATATCACTCTATTACTTTTGTATGTGCATATTTAAGATGCTGGATGGTTGTAGCTTTCATATTGTTGGATGAATTAAGTATACAGAACTAATTGCAATACTGTCCAGGACTTAAAATGTGTTTTTGCCTTCCCACACGGAAAGAGGAAATTTACTATTTTCAATTCAGTTTCAATTTACTATTGATACAAGTACACTTTCAAAAAAAGACAAGCATAAAGCTAACAAATTTAAAAATAATATTTACATAATGAGACAATGCACCTTTAAGGTTCCTTGAACTTCAAAGGAAGTAGTTTTCCCCTTTTTTTTTTTAAATTTTTCTATCCTCTCTGTCAAACACGGGTTTGCCACACTGAATCTGCAGAGCTGGGTGGAGTAGGCCTTTATTGATGTCCCACGAATATGGGCAGGGACCTTTATGCTCTCCCTCTTAGCTGCAATCTTCACCTGCAAAAAACCCCCAAAACAAAACAAAAATTAAAAAACACTGTCATCGTATTGTGATTGATAAGATTAAAATGGAAAGACAGCAAGAGCAACATACAACATTTTATATACAACATACAACAAATGGAACAAAAGAGTGTCTGTGACTGAGAAGAATCCAAGAAAGGATTATTTATGTCTCAAACGTACATAGACCTGTGGGGTAGCAGTGCGCCCTGCTCTGCACGCTGGGATGTGTGCGTTTAGTGTGTGATGCAGTGTCATTTCCAATTTTTGCAGAAAATAAAGAGAACTCGCATGAATTTTTAGCAAATGCAATCCAACGCAACTATGGATTTAACTATTACTGTGAGCACAAAATCACGATTTCCTGCAGTGGCTGTTTACCTCTGGAATTATGCAGCTGAGAGACATGGTTGGCCTCTCTGCACTGTATCGCTTGAGGGCGCCGAAGGCTTTTGTACGCTGGTAGTAGCGCAGGATTTGAAGGTACAGATGAGTCACTGAACTTGGGCTGGTCACTGTAGAAAAAAAATGAATCAAAGAATTGTTCATAAAATACTGTTAAAGGTGCTCTACAGAACTTCCATTCTTCAGTCAATAGGTGGAGCACCAACCCTCAATATACTAGTGGCAAGGAGTCTCTCTGGTTTTGTCGGCTGGAACCAACGCTTAAAAGCATCACAAATGTTCACTCCAGTCCTGCTTCACTGTTTGCCAAACAAGACTCCAGAGCGATATGGTGGTAACCAAGCCAGATCATGACTGTAAACACAAAGGCATTTCTTTAAAATCTTTTGGAAAATGTTCTATGTAGCAACTTTAAATATTGTATCCACAATAGGATAACTTCCTCAAGCATGTTTTAAAAGTCATTACGATTAAGACATTTTTTTTCAAAGTGTAGCAAAACACTGCCAGATTAATTTAGGGGGCGGGGTCAGACCTGACGACTGTCACAAAAAAAGAAGTCTCCCACTGACGTAGGAGGAAAACCACTGTACTGCATTTCCTGACAAAGTTGTGATTTAGAAGGCAGATGAATCCACACACTGTCTGAACATACAGGGTCTCACTATGTGTGGACCAAACATTTACTTTTAAGACTTTGTGCATCATTTTCTATATACTATACAAATTAGGCACTTATACAAATGAATATATTAAATGTATAAACATTGTCTGTGTGCCAGTTTAATAATTCAAAAGTCATTTTGAAAATAGAGAACAATATGCTTTTTACTATGTGATAACTTGAGTCTTCTCCTGGAATGAGCGGTCTTGTCATATTTCTTCCTCCTCTTTCTTGGTGGGGTGCTTGAGGATGAGTTGGTGCTTGTCGAGGTAGTGGTGGTAGTGGTGGTGCTGGAAGCTGTGCTGGGGGTGGTGGACGAGTCAACAGACAGTGACAAGCTGTCTGTAGATGGCGACCTTGTCCTGCGTTTTCCCTTCTCTAAAACAGAATAAAGGTTATCCATAAGTTAACTTCTAGCCTGAATTAATTCACTCATACATCCATGATAGGTTCTTACCGGGTTCTTTGTGGTTTTTAGATGTGCCTGGACAGGAAAGATTTGCAATGAGGGTGCTCAGGCGATCTCACAATTTATTGCATTCCTCAATCAGTTTTTGCCGCTCTTCTTTCAATCTGTTTACGAGCATCCGGCCTGTTGGTGCTCGGACGGATGTCTCCTGGCTCTGTCCCTGGTCTTCGCTTTTAAGCGGGAGCTGCTTCAAAAGATGTAACAGGATTGAATCATTTTAAATTTTATAGATTTTTGCTGACTGAGCTGCATGAACATATATTAAAATTTCTAGTGGTGTGATGCAAAGTAGGTCACAGGCATAAACAAATGCAAATGCATCAACATTGTCACAGCAACATTAGCCTTAGATTTTACGAGTGATTTTTGTATTCCAGAAATATTTTCAAACTCCAGACTTTAGTAAGTAATGCTCTGATTTCTGTTGGTTATCTTATCAATAACCCAAAAGTAATTAAGAAATAGACTTAGATGCAGGCCTATCCTGATTTTTCTGAAAAGGACATTCAACCTAAAATACTGAATTAATTTTTAATGACGACAAATTTGTGCTTCAACCAAAATTAAATATTCACATGGGACTTACTTCTTACATTCACTACCTCTGTCCATGTTGTCATCCGGAACGATTTTTATGTTCTCCATAACTAGTCTGAAATAAATGAAGGCAGGCATAACAATCACACACAATCATTATCCAATTTAGGAAATTTAACTAATGCCAAAAGAGCAGTTACTTTCATTGGCTACAACACACGTACTACATTGTCTTCAGTTAACACAGGAGGGAAGGCTTTCCTGTGTAACATGATCATTTAGTAGGCTGAAACCAGATGTCTCTGACTGCACCAGTTTTATATCATATTATAAAGTCTAAGGTAAAACACAATTCTAAGGAAAAATTGTACAACACACCTCCACAGGATTCATTCCCAAAAAATAATTACCAAACTGATTTAGTGTGTTAGAACATTGTTTGAAACTACACTGTGAGAAGTAATAAGGTCAGCTGTACATGTGTACATGCTAATGTATAACCAAATACTAAACCTACCTGTTAATTTGAATATAGCAGTTAGATTGAAAAAGTATTAACGATTCCCCCTCCCCTATTTCGGGGAAAGGTTTATAAATTGGGGGGGGATTGGAATATTGCTATGACAATACCTCTGCTGTGTGTGACTTTGGGCTTTCCGAAGGTCCTCTGAAAAGATGACACAAAATCATAATAAGTTAGATGAAAGCATAGTTGGTAAATCCGTGTTACATATTATGCTATGCAATACCTACTCCACTCTGGGTACTTGAGCGACTGTAAAGGTAAAAACCCGTGTTATAGAAGAGGCTATGTTAAAAGTTAGTGTTAATATCACCTGATAAAAGCTATGTACACACTAAATCATAATAACCGGGTAGTACCTATTGCCTTTTTTTTTTTAATCATTAAGTGGCGGGTGGCCTACCTTCTGGTTGGAGTTGAGTCACTTGATCATTCGAGAGAACTGACGACAGCTTCTTCCGTGGTTCCTGGAAGACGAACCCTAGCAAATATGCTGATTTCGTCTATGGAGTTTTCCCACACCCTTTCATCCAGAACAAGCAGCCCAACTCCAGAATACTGCGACTTGGCGAAGTTTGGCGATGTTAAGTAGCCATAGGCCATACCCTCGACAACTATTCTACAAGGCGAATAGGTGGTTTGTGGGTGACGTCACACATGACGTCACGATCGCAGATGGAGGGCAGGAAGTGTTTTGGCGGACGGATAACAACAGGAGGATGCCGACGTTTTGCGCTGTTTACGGTTGGTCAAACCGGGATGTTGAGGTTGACTCGTGAGCACATGTGCTGATGGCCTCAGCACATTCCCTCACAGGCTCAGCAACTCTGCTCACAGCGGCCTGCAGGGGCCCCAGATGGCACAGAAGGGGTTAAATATAGCAACAGATGCCACAGTAAATACAGTTGTGACATTAGGCTTCTTCATTAAGTTTTTAATTTTAATATTTTTCCCACTTTTATTCTCTTCAGCACATGTGCTCATCACGAGAATCTGCAGCATGCGGGCTGGGGGTCAGCTGCTACAGTGACACACTTGCAGTTAGGCTTCACAATGTGTCATTGAAATGCCATATTTTGCATGTGGCACATTCCACATTCCAGCCCATAACCATATGTGCTCCATTGATCAGTTCAGCATATGTGTACATGTTTATGTGAACACGCCTGCGAAATATGGGAAGTGATGGGGACTGAAGAGTGATCTTCTTTCCCTTCATTGTTTCGACATGTTAAGCTACATAAAATGTCAAAATCCACTCAATCATGTCACTTTATTTTATTGCCTGTTCATGCCTGTGCATCACATGTGAAGAATTACAGTGAAATAATACAATCAGAATGTTGTGGATATAAGGGATTAAATTTACTTTGATTCCGTCTTGTTTACCTTTAAATCTTCACAAGCTGTCAAAATCCACCTCATCATGTCACTTAACTGTTTGCCTGTTTATGCCTGTGCATCACATGTGAAGAATTACAGTGAAATAACCATAAAACAATATACATTTTATTGCACCACATAAAGATTTCTGTGCATGATGTGTTTGTACATTTTTTAAAACAGTGGTTCATTATGACTCCCTGAGAACTGAATAAATCTAGATGAAAACTGGGTTTTACTGTACAATGTTTTCCTGTGTGTAATCTAGACACTCACCACCGGGTGGTGCTAGTGACCACACATGTTCCTGCTGTCTAGCTGGGCTTCAGAAGCCTGTGGGGGATGGTGGAAATTTGCATGTGTATGACAGCCACAGGCTGTCAAGCTGCACTGACAGTTTCCCCTGCAGCCTGAGTTCACTGATTATATATATATATATATATATATATATATATATATATCTATATATATATATATATATATATATATATATATACATATATATATATATATATATATATATATATATATATATATATATATATATATATATATATATATATATAGATAGATATACATATATATACATACATATATATATATATATATATATATATAAATTATTTCGTGCTGACCTCTGACTTATGAGGTTGTTTAAACTGATTTAAAGCAAGGAAACACACACACTTTAAACACTTTTAGAATCTTGGTAGATCCACAATTCTCAAATTGAAGCTTCAAATCAGACCTTTTCACAGAGGGCAGGGGATTAAAATAAAGTCTAGAGCACCAGGCTGTACCAAGGGATGTAAATGAAGTCTAGAGTATCAGGGGAATCTGTTTAAAAAAAATAAAAAATAAAAAAAAGACCTCCAGGCTGGAGAGGGGGGGAGAGGCCTGATGCTTACCCGCAGAAGAGCACTCTCAGGCGGGCAGGACAACCGAGAATCTCCCCTCTTCCCTCTGGAGCTCCGTAAGTGACATCCCTTTAAATCCATTAAAAATCAATGCTTTGACCTAGGAGGCTGAAATTTGAGTATGTTCATCGTGGGTACCTGTAGAATCAGTGGGCAAAAGATGGTTAAAAACAAACCAAAAAAAGACCTCCAGGCTGGAGAAGGGGGAGAGGCCTGAAAAATCCTTTAAATTCATTGAAAAAGCAATGCTTTGACCTAGGAGGCTGAACTTAGAGCATGTTCATACATGATACAATCATAACTTTCCAGATATAAGGGATAAAAATCAACTTCAGTTAAATTCATTTCTCTGAGCCTAGAAGCTATAGAAACTTTCAAAGTCTACTGGAATATGTCACTTTTTTTGCCTGTCTATGTATGTCCATCAAATGAAGTGAAATTATCATAATGAAATCATTACAATGTGGATATAAGGGATTAAACTGTCATTGTCTTCCTTTATTCTGTCTTATTTCTGTTAATCTCCATCAAGTGTCAAAGGTCACTGTATTAGCACATGCTCTCTACAAACATGCCAGCAAATCTTTGGAACTTTGTTGCATAAATATATCTATGCATGGTGTGTTCCTACATTTTTGAAAACAGTGGTACATTATGAGTCCTCTGAGAACTGAATAACCTGTGTGTAATCAAGACGCTCACTACATGTTCCTGCTGTCTAGCTGGGCTTCAGAAGCCTGTGGGGGATGATGGAAATTTGCATGTGTTTGACAGCCACAGGCTGTCAAGCTGCACTGACAGTTTCCCCTGCAGCCTGAGAACACTAT
>JAZDUH010000242.1:0-35884 GCA_036419115.1 Scarus forsteni | reverse complement strand
ATTGCCATAGTAACTGTTAAAGAATGGTGCTGCATTAGTCTGCCTGTGTCAGGCCAACTGTAATAATCAGCCTTTGCATGTGAGACCCTGCACTCTGCAGTCAGCTGGCTACAGACCAAACACCCTCAGGCCCTCCTCCTCATCTCTGGGGACTTTAATCACACCTCTCCATCCTCCACTTTGCCCACTTTCACCCAGTATGTCACCTGCCACACCAGAGACAATAAAATACTGGACTTACTGTATGCAAACACCAAGGATGCATACAAGTCATCACCCCTCCCTCCCCTGTGGAGATCAGACCACAACCTGGTTTATCTCCAGCCCATGTACAAACCACTTTTCCACAGGCAGCCAGCTGTGACCCGCGCAGTTAAGAGATGGTCTGAGGAGACTGAAGAGGCTCTGACGGGAAGGTTTTGAGTCAACTGTGTGGAAGGAGTTCTGTGATCCTCACGGGGAGGACATCGACAACCTCACAGACTGTATAACGGATTACATTAACTTCTGTGTGGAGGACACTGTACTCACCAGGACTGTACGGTGCTTTTCCCATGTTCAGCATGGGAAAAGAAAGAACTAATTCAATTTTGGACTATCTTCATTAGGTACCAAGCAGATCTCCGTCTGGGAAGAGTGTGCAATTAATTAATTGCAACTTCCGAAAGTTTATTATCATTGAAATTTTTTCTCTGCTGTTACCAAAACTCAAATGCCATTTTAAATCCATGTTTAAAAGAATATCAATCACATACGATGTTTTCCCTTAAAAAAAGAGTTAATTTACAAGAAATTGTTGGTTACATGATGAAAATACTAATATTTATGACAAAAGATGATTATTTTTACCAGAGTTGTATTTTTCTGAGAATGCAAATCAACACTTTTCCTTTATAGGACATAAAAAATAAATTTAATCCAAAGATTGAGCATGTAGTTCATTTAGCAATCAGACAGCTGTTGAAACCAATATAAATGTGAAAATACGGTTTATTTTCTTTATTTTTTAAAGTGACAATTAAATAATCAGAAAAAAAACATTTGGTAACAAGAATGAAAATGGGTAACAGGAATGAGTATGTGAGTGCGTTACGTGAGTCAAAACTGATCTCAGATTACAGCAAATTTTAGTTTGATATTTCATTTAAAATCTATGCAGTCATGTAGACCAGTTACTACTCATCCATTCATTATATTATTTACATTTGTTCATTCATTGTATTCTTTTAATCAATACAAAAGGGCATCAGAGGGAACTAGCCTACTCGTTGCTGTTACTGCCAACACATTTATTACATTTTTTCTAAAATAGATTACTTTATTACTTATTATTTGTTTTATACACAGTTCTATGTTGTTTTGACCTGTTAGGGAGCAGTGTAGAGGAAAAAACAGCCACACACATCCAGAGAAGAGCCCCCTCATGTATTTGAATTGAGGGACAATATTAGGAGCACTTTTATATAATAGAGAAAATGAAGCATTATCAATCTGTATCAACTTCAACAAAAAATGAAAATGCAGGAGCTTTATAAAATATGAATTTATGGCAGAGTTGTTGTTTTGGATTTTAATAGATTGCACAGGCCAATGAATTGTAAGTCTGTAAAGTTATGTTAACTATTACCTGACAAAGTGGTTAAGTTCAAATTAAAGAAGTGAAATGTTTTTTGTCTATATTTCATAAATACTAAAAAAGTACATGTCATTATTAGAGGTCAATGTTTTTCACTATCAAGCAGTTTCGATATGAAACTTAACTATTGTGATAGACTCTTCAACCATATCACTCAGGTCAGACTCAGGCATCACTTGTTTATGTGTTTTGTTGCCTGGTAGTCAATTAACACCAAGATTTAACATTTAATTTTTATTTAATCTATGATTTCGTTCACATAAAACTTTCCAGTGTAAATGTGCAGGAATTTATTTTAAGACAAATCAACAAAAGGATAATTCACTTTGACTTACTTAAAAGTCCATAGTACATCTTATTGTTTCAATCACAATATTTAAACCAACACACTTTAGGTATGAAAGTTTTCCTCATTGGTCCTATTTGCTGCTATGTCAGAGAAATTTCAGACTGTTCTTGAAATGTTAATTCAAATGGCCAATGTATTCCTCAAAACTATGTTCTAGATGAGCAAATCTTTATCAATGTATGGAAATATGAAATTGTGGGAAATGCACTTGAAAAAATAATATCTGGGGAAGGACTCACATTTGGACCCCTCCAATATCTATACCATGGTTACGCCCTTGACTCTACTAACATGTCCTTCATGTATTCTGAAGGACATGTTTCTTCGATTTTTAAAAATATTAATGGATTCAGAATAGTAAAGGATAATAATTACGATTCTGTGGGAAATGCACTTGAAAAAAATAATATCTGGGAAGGACTCACATTTGGACTTTATCAATATATATAATTATGAAATTGTGGGAAATGCACTTGAAAAATAAAATATGTGGGGAAGGACTCTGACATAAGCTTTCCAATATTTTTAAAAATATTAACTGGATTCAGAATAGTAGCAGGATAATAATTAAAGCGATTCTTACATGAGTACTTCGATTTTTTAAAAAATCCCACCACGCCTTCCGCTCCCGCTTTTCTATTTAAATGATTTTTCTCTCACAGTTTGGTTCAAACCTCTGTTTTTGACTCACAGTTTGGTTCAAACCTCTGTTTTTGACTCACAGTTTGGTTCAAACCTCTGTTTTTGACCCACAGTTTGGTTCAAACCTCTGTTTTTGACCCACAGTTTGGTTCAAACCTCTGTTTTTGACCCACAGTTTGGTTCTAAACCTCTGTTTTTGACTCCACAGTTTGGTTCAAACCTCTGTTTTTGACCCACAGTTTGGTTCAAACCTCTGTTTTTGACTCACAGTTTGGTTCAAACCTCTGTTTTTGACCCACAGTTTGGTTCAAACCTCGGTTTTTGACCCACGGTTTGGTTCAAACCTCTGTTTTTGACTCACAGTTTGGTTCAAACCTCTGTTTTTGACCCACGGTTTGGTTCAAACCTCTGTTTTTGACTCACAGTTTGGTTCAAACCTCTGTTTTTGACCCACAGTTTGGTTCAAACCTCTGTTTTTGACCCACAGTTTGGTTCAAACCTCTGTTTTTGACTCACAGTTTGGTTCAAACCTCTGTTTTTGACCCACAGTTTGGTTCAAACCTCTGTTTTTGACCCACAGTTTGGTTCCAACCTCTGTTTTTGACTCACAGTTTGGTTCAAACCTCTGTTTTTGACTCACAGGTTGGTTCAAACGTCTGTTTTTGACTCACAGTTTGGTTCAAACCTCTGTTTTTGACCCACAGTTTGGTTCAAACCTCTGTTTTTGACTCACAGTTTGGTTCAAACCTCTGTTTTTGACCCACAGTTTGGTTCAAACCTCTGTTTTTGACCCACAGTTTGGTTCAAACCTCTGTTTTTGACTCACAGTTTGGTTCAAACCTCTGTTTTTGACCCACAGTTTGGTTCAAACCTCTGTTTTTGACTCACAGTTTGGTTCAAACCTCTGTTTTTGACTCACAGTTTGGTTCAAACCTCTGTTTTTGACCCACAGTTTGGTTCAAACCTCTGTTTTTGACCCACAGTTTGGTTCAAACCTCGGTTTGCAAAACTACTAAAGAAACGTTTCGAAAACTTCCAGAAAAATGTCTGGACTTTATTAAAGAAATATTGCACTGCAATAAAGAACATGAACATTTTTTAAGTTATATTTAAGTGTAATACTTTTCTTACCAGTTCATAATGAAAAACTTCTGTTAATGTCTTAACTATCCAGGAATACAAAAATAAACATTTGTCTTAAGACCAGTCTAGATTGACTAAACAAATAAAATAAAGATGAAAAACTTATGACAGTCAGAGATATAACATAAATGAATTAACACTTTTCCTAGGACCAGTCTACATAAGGAGAATAAAACTTAAAAACCTCGGTTCAGGAAGCCAGAGTGAGTTTCTAAACCTAAATCCTTTGACCTAGGTTTTCCGGTTTGGTTCAAAACCTTTACACCCCGATCATTTAGATAAAAGTAGATGGGAAAATAGGGCCAGGGTGCTTAAAACCATATTTCCTTTAAGTATTGAAATGTTCTTGAAATTCCTATGTCTTGAAAGTCAGGCTGTGACTAAAATATGAACATTTTTGTCTTTTTTTCTTTTTCTATTCCTCTCCAGGGAAAGCCAAAAGACTTGGAGTTATTGTTGTGCCGTCTACACCCCACATCCTGTGCTCCTGTCTTCTTCTTCCTGTTTGTGTTTTGAATAAAATTAATTCGGAGGGGAAAATATCCGAATACAAACACAGTTACACATATGTATAGATGTCTCTGGTGCCCAGTGTTAAGACTGCTATAATTTCTGTTGCCCTGGTGGATCCAATAGGTCAGGCTTGCTCCTGATTGGTCCAAAAATCATCTGCTGCCACAGAATATCCAAAACTCAACAGCCTGTAGAAGGTCATGATTTTACATTCATACTCACTACTAAATACAGGTTTTTTCATTAAATACATTTTGTGGGCTGGGAGGACAGCCAAAGACCCAAAAATTTCACCAACAGACTTAATAAAGTGTTTTTTGCATAATTTGGGACCTTTAAGACTGTTTTTGGAGCTGCCCCTGGACTCCTTGCTCACATGATCCATTATTACTATAATTCCAACATTATTATTTTCTGCTTTGCTTCAAGAGTACATTGAGTTTCATAAATATTGAACCAGTTAAGGACCCCTTTAGTTTCTTTTTAACTCATAGGTGTCTGGTGTGTGGGAGCTTGTTGGGGTCGACCTCACGGGACCTTTTCTAGAAACCAGCAACGGTTTTCTCTACTTCCTGACAGCATCTGACTATTTATCAAAATGGGTGGAAGCTTTCCCGTTTAGCACAAAAACTGCACAAGAACTTGGTCTCTATATTTGTTTATTAGTCTGTAGACATGGATGTCCACAGAGAATCAGGGCAGGGAATTTGTGAATGATGTATGTGGGTTTTCATGTGCTACTTTAGAAGTTCAACCAAGAATATTCAATTTTGTGGGTCTTAGTTTAACAATGATTTCTTTTGTTTCAGCTCAAGAACCTCTGTCAGATGCTGGGCATTGAGAGAAGCATCACGGCAGCTTATCACCCTCAGACAAATGGCCTGGATGAGAAAACCAATCACAACATAAAATGGCAAGTTTAATTCCTGCAACTTTTGTGACAGAGAGCCAGTGACACTGTTGGCCTTTTCCACTAGCACGCCTTTGGCCCTACTTGATTTGCAGCTTGTTTCCACCATGGATCTATTATAAGAACTGGATAGCGTGGGTCCGCCTTTACACCATGTGACGGATTTGAAGCCATAATATCCCCCGTCAGGGCACCGCCATTGTGCAGCCAGGAGGGAATCTGGACCATAATCCGGACACAGCTGTTGTAAACGGTCGCAACACTCCACAGCATACACCGTACACAATCATTGTGAAGCTGCCGTAAACTGCGGGTTATTTTAAACTCTAATAACTGATGAAAAAGAAACTTTTCAGAGGACTTGGAAAAACGACACGGATGGGAGGAATATTTCTACGAGGTGTATTAATTTTTGAAGTTTCACTACGGCCCGCTCAGATGAATGGGGAGACGGAGAATTGACCTATACTGCAGCCAGTCACCAGGGGAGCAGTTTTCGTGGCGGCTTCAATTTTAGCCCAGCGACATGACGTCCATGTTTTTACAGTCTATGGTTTCCACTAGCCTGGTACCTCCTAAAACAAGCTAGTTTTAGTACCTACTCCGCCTGGTTCCAAGCGAGCTGAGTCGATACAAAAAGATGACGCCACCCACTGCCCGCTACTGATTGGTCGGACAATGTTGTCATCGATGAGTCATGAGCGCAACAACCTAGCATGCTAGCAGTAGCTACCATTAGCTTACCCTCATACGCCTTTTCCCTTGCAGCTGGATTGCTCTCGCCCTCGGCTTCATTCTGTTGTATAGCTTCCAAAACTCTCCTGTGCTTCTCAAGGGGTATTTCTTCTTGCCACCTGCAGCCTTCTTCTGCTGTCCTTTTTTACTCGGTTTGTGACAAAAAGACACAGATTGTTGTGTCGCTACTAAAATGACATCACACAGAGCTGCTCAGCGACACTGCACCCCATTGGGCAGGTGACAGGGGCTAATGGAAAAGCAGCACAAGGCGAGTAGAGTAGAGCCGGGTAGAGTAGAGTCGAGTAGAGACGGGCTAATGGAAAAGGGCCATTAGAATTAGCTGGCACAGTTGTTTGAAGACATTAATTCATTTAGCCAATATGCACATTTGACATGTAAATGTTTTGATGCTTTCATTTCATTCTTTCACCAAGACTGTGTAGTCACTGACGTATTATGTGATTTCAATAATTTATGCACTGCAATTTTTTTTTTTAAATTGGCCTTGAATGTGTTCGTAAATTGTGTTTTCTTTTACACCATGGAGCCCTCACAAAATTGGTAATGAGAGGCAGGACAACTGGGATGTCTACTTGGAGGCTACATTGTTTTCTTTGAGGTCGAAGGTCCATACAACTCCTAAATTTAAACCATTTAAGTTGATATGTGGGAGGGAGGCAGTGTTTCCCAGCAAGGTTCCTGTTGACATGCCGGTAGGTTCCTTTGAATTGAATATGGGAAACTCATGATTTCAGGATCTTTATCTTTGTTTTTTTTATTTTCCAGCCTAGTTCTCCCAGTTGCGCCACTTACAGACTGGCAGTGGATGAAAGGACAAGGAGAAGAAATATGTAAAAGACAAAGCTTCAGGAAATATTTCATTGAGCCAAGACTATACCAGAAGCAGGCATATGCCAGAAGATGCCTAAAAAAATACAAGAACACTGTGAATCACGTTGGGGATGAGGGTCTTCTATTTAAGATGAGGAAACGGGGGAGGAAAGGAGGAAGAATCCAACCTGACTTCTCTGGATCTTACGTAATCAAAGATATAATTGACAAACTGGTGACACTCTCCAGTCCTGATGTCAGCATTCTAAAAACAGAGGACGGTATCAGCCACATAAAGTCATATCGAGGAGTCAGTCCATCTGAGGTAGGCTAAGTCCCTTATAAGAATAATGCCCCTACTCCATTTGCTTCACAGTTGTGTTTAAAATAACAGCAGTGTGTTTAGAGAAAATGAAGCTTAAAATCCTCACAATAGCTTCTGAATTAATACATGGGAGTACACAGGAACACTGTACGTTCTTTTCCAAATAAAAAATAAACTATAATCATAAAATCTACTTTTAGTATTTCAAGTTTTAGTTCATTCTTCAAACACATTGCTATTAATTTGTACTAACTGTTGATGGAATTACTTTTTTTGCACTTCTGCATGGGCTTCATTTTTCTAAACCGAATGTTGCCCCTTGTTTTTTTTTTTTCTTTGCAGATGCAGTGTGAATCATACTCAAGGTGGGCACATTTTGATGTAAGTCAAATTGGCTGATTTGACTGATGTAAATACAAATAGTTCACCTTTGAAGAAACATATTTTTGTTTCAATTGTTAAATTTTATATACAAATATAAAATGTATAGATAAATATATGTATATATATATAAAATGTATATATGATCAAATGCTAACATTTGTCTTTGATTTCTGTATTTAAATCATATACTTTGCTATTCTATTAAATGTCATTCATTGCTTATGATTAAAGAAGAACATTTTATTAAAAAACACCTTTTGTGCATAAAGGGGGCAACATGAAACTAAATGTAAACTTTTTACCTTGAATGACAGTAATTTACTCATGACTCAAGTACAGATTAATGACAGAAAGCTGAAGACATGATTATTAATGATTTATTGACGCCTTTAGTACAGGGAGCATTATTTAATCGTACAATCAGAATATACCCCCTTCAATTTTGATTAAGAAACAGAGGAAAATGCTAGAATGTCTTTTTTAACAAGGTTAAGTTAGCACGATTAGATAAACACAAGTATAACTGAAGCAGCTACAGGAAAAAACAACTGTAGCAAAATCTGACAGAGCACCTGCACAAGAGAATTTTCGATCATGACGTCATCGGTGGAAAAATGAAGTGTGTAATATCTATAAAACTGAAATCCTGGAACACAGCGAGTCAGTATAAAAGCCCACAAAACATACCCAGTCATCCTGAAATTTTTTACCAGATTTCCATGTACAGTTTTGTAAAAATTAAAAGTTAATTCAGTTCAAAGTGCATAGAACAACTTTCATGTTTGTATTTATTAATTTTTTAATCTGTGATAAGTGACAAAGTTATTACACTGGATTGTTCTCTCTGGTCCCAGACTGTCATCCTGGAGATTTTCAGTAGATATCACCAATCTTTGCTTTTAAAATGAATTATTAAACAAGACTAAAATATGCAGGCATCTTAGTGCAATTTAAACCGATTACACCTAAATTAATAATAAAAAATAAATGACGTAAAAGCTGTTAAAAAGTTCCAGTCAGGGAGCAGGGGGGCTAGAATCCAGACCTTTGTCACCTATCACAGATTAAAAAAGAAATAAACATGAATGAAAATGATAGTAGCTCATTGTAATTTGATCAAAACTAACCTTTAATTACTTAAAAACTGTTCAGTAAAATCTACTGAAAATCTCCAGGATGACAGTCTTTGGCTTACATAACTTGAAAGGTAAAATAAGTAAAGTTCATGATGTGTAGAACATCCAACTGGGAGGGGTATAAAAGGAAATACAGCTCAGATCAGCTAATTTTCACTCACACCACCACAGAGACAACACCTCTCCAGACTACCAGCACCCATTACCTTACATTCATAAATTACATTGCTTCCACACAACTTACATTACACTGATATCAATAATCACATTACAAACTCATACAACACTCACACATTGCACTTTACTGTCCACACTTATTACACGCACTCTCCATTCTCATTCCACTCAACACTCTAACTGCAAACATGGCAGAATTTTTGGTCCCAGAAGAACACGCTGCCTTTGGTGGAAGGGTATGAAGTCTGTTCTGACATGGAGGAATTCCTCAGAAACGAAAATTCAAGGTTCCCGATTTTCCCATCCACTTACGAGTGGGATGAGGGACTGTTGGGTTGCACATACGATGTGGATGGTGTGGTTGTGGAGCCCGACCACCTGGAGGGGGTACGGGCACAGCTGCCCTACCTTACCTTTCCGCCTGCCAACCCGTCCACAGTCCGAAATCAGTACTACCTGTTCAGGAAACACATCACCCTATCCTCCTGCAGTTCTGCCACCTGGGAAGCGCTCAAACACGTGCACGGCATGTGTTTGGGCCAAACTGCAGGGGGATACTTCCTCAACATATCGGTGATGCCACGGGACCTGAAGGCTTCCTCGCATGAATCCTTCACGCGAACCCTGTTCTCGATACAGGTGGCTAACCACCTGAAGGTCCTCAGGGAGGCTTTTTCAGCTTCTCTGAGAGACCTTGACCAGCGCAACATGTCGAGGCATTCGGTTCAGAGCCTGTCCAACCCGTCCAAGTTTAGTCTGCTGAGACCAGAGAGAGAAGAATCCAGAGTAAGATCTTTGTCACCTATCACAGGTTTGATTGTTTATCAGCAATGAGAAAAATATCAAAGCTGTCATTGATATTTGACCAGTGTTGGAGAAGTTACTTTTAAAAAGTAGTGTTTGCTCGTTATCAGAACTTCTGAAAAAAGTAACTCATTACTTTACTTAGTTACCCTCTATTTAGTAACTGTTCACGTTTTTCATTGCTGGATCTCTGACAGAACCCCATATCTTTTCCTAAATGTGAAAGCCTACAAAAAGTTCTACTACAGAGAACATAAAAGTTATTTCTATTGTGCTCTTTATTTTACAAAATGTCACATGTGGAATGAGAGCTCCTGTGCAGTGTTTCCACATTTTGTTTCTGAAATAAGCAACCAGGTCAATAAAAAGAAGCCCAAAATAAGCAACCTCCAGCTATTTTCTTTCCTTACGTGACAGTGCAGTGTGTAGAATGTGGCGTTTCATACATCCACCGCATTTCACCAAACAGAAACGGTGAATATAGGATATAATGTTTCTATTTGTATGTAAAGTCCGTCAAAATAGGAATACATTGTTTTATTTTTATTTAGTTAGAAAAATCTGTATAAAAAAATTACATTACTGTGGGCCGCTGTTTCGTGTAGGCTGGCGTATTGATCTGCTGTGTTGTCCACGAGTGGTTTTTAGGGACAAAAAGAACGAAACTCGAACTGGCCTCTGCCAGCTCTGAAATCTACAAGGAATGCAGGCGAAGAAGAGGAGAGGATGGCGGTGGATGCATAGGAAGTTGTTACTCTGTCCTAGGGATTCAAACTGTGCGTATAAACAGACACACACAAAACATAAATTGTGTGCCGTGTTCGGGATCCTTTTTGGTCTTCACAGGATTTCGTTGCTCAACGACGTGACGTTTTGGTTACAGTTAGGTTCATTCTAGAATCTGAAGGCTTGATGTCGCTTAAATGCCAAGTTCTACACACTGCACCTTTAAAAGAGAAATCTACATAAAGTGTGTTAATTTTCAGCTACATTACATTTCAGTATCACAGTGCCAAGTATCTATTCAAGAAAAGAACATCACTTATAACAAGCAGACCTGGCAACTTTGGCTCTGGAGCATGCTCCATGTGCATGAGTGTGTTTGGGTGTGCACAATAACCAGGAAATGAGAAAGTGGACAAACTGACTACTGCAGTCGTGTTTTGTTTTATGTTATGAGCCAGAAGATAATCAGGGTTAATCACAAGGCCTAAGAAGAAACTTCATGTTTAGAAACAAGCCCAAAAAACACGACTGGCAGCCATGACTAACAAGATTTGTAGGCCTTAGACGCTTAAAATGAGTGGACTTGGCAACCCTGCTCGTGTCTGTGCGGCAGCTGAAAATGCAGCTTTAGGCCCCATCCACACGAAGACAAAACGCTTAACAGTTTCCAAAACGATCGTCATAAAGACGCATGCCTCAGAAAATGTAAAAGGCCAGTGGCGGCTGGTGACATTTTTTTGGTGGGGCTGGTGTGCCAACAAATTTCTGCCTAATCAAGCATAAGCATTTAAATGAACAGTCCGAAAATTAATACAGTTCCACAATAATAATTTAATTTCAGATTGTTTTAATGCCCTCTCTAATAAAGAAAAAATGAAACATTTCATTGGAGAAAACAGCATCAGTGCCATATAGCAGCAGCAACATTTGTCACTGCATGTCAAAGCCTGAGAGAAACAAAGCAGTCTGCACAACTATATTATGATTGCATAAAATACTATATAATAACATAATGCCCAATGAATGTAAAATAAACTTAAAGACACCCTCTTCCTCTGTGTGTCTGTTCCTCTGAGCAGTCTTGTATAAAGTATTTGGTAAAGGTACAAGTACCTTACCAGAAAATGACTTTGATAGAAGTTAAAGTCACCTTTTAAAAATATTACTTGAGTAAAAGTCTTAAAGTCCCTGATATTTAGTGTACTTAAGTATAAAAAGTAAAAGTATTTTAGTGATCAGTTAGAATTTTCATTATTTAATTTATTGTGGCTTCCTTACAGCAAAAGCATAATATCCAGGCACAGGGAAAGAGGCTTGAACTTTTTCAACATTAAAAATTAAACCTCTGCCATCATCACTGGGGACTAGCTCTCTCTCAACCTCCATGTGAGCAACATGGACAAACTACATGCGTCTCTCAACTGGGATGAAGTTGTTGTCTGAAACTGAAAAGGTGTCTGTTCATCTTCAGAAGTTGGTTTTCAAAGTTGTGAGAATTCAGTCTTGTTGTTCTTGGGCTGAAGACAAGTCCTGCGATGCAGTTCAGCTTCACAGGCTCCTGAGGCAGGTAGAGGAGTGTTCAGCTTCACAGAAAGTTTGCACACTGCTGGGAAGGATTTCAGCAGGTTCATGTGATCTGATGAACAGGTCAAGTATCCATCAAGTTGTTTGGCACCATCTTGTGCTTGACATGACTGCAGGTTAGAAAAGAAGTCCTCATCATCAGAATAGACCGGTTGGCATCTGCTAGCTGAAGGAAGGGTTCTTCAATGTGTCTGATGTCTGATGTAGTCAATTCCTGAAATAGTGACAATGTAATATAAATTATAGATCTAATGCAACTCTGACATGTATAACTCTTTAATTTTAGCTTTAAATTTAACATTTGTCATTTTAATTTAATATACTATCCATGCATCCATAATTCAAAATTCTTTTTCAAATTAGAAACCACAGATATATAACTTGGAGATACTCAAAATCTACACATTACACTATCCCCATGATGTCTTACTTGATTGTGGATTCACCCTTTAAATATATTTTGAATAAATATAATTGAAATCATTTAAAGAGTTAAGACAATATGAAAATACAGTCATGAAAGTTACCTGTAAAGCATCCACCAGAGGCCTGCAGTACTTAAGCTGCAACTTGACTCTGTTAAGTTGGATGGTCAACAGGTTGATGGTTGGAAGTTGCCAACCCACTGTGGCATTTGCTTCTGCTTGCAGGATGTTGGTTGCCTGGGCAGCTGGGCTCATGGCAGCAGGGACTGAACCTGTGATGAAAGACAAAATACCATTGTTTAAAAACAATCTATTTCATTTGATTCAACCAAATAATTGCTGGATGACTAATTCAGTAAGATTGAGCAATGATAAGTGGAAGAAAAACAACTTCAGGGACAGGGTGTAAATGTTATTCAACAACAGTCAAATGACCATTATTTATTATTATCTGTACCTAATTTAAATAACTATAAAGACTCATGAACTGCCACTCCTACCACCTAATCACTAACACTACTAACTTTTATTTACTGCTTTGTTTGAGTTGTGTAGCCTGAACTGAATTCATTTATCAACAGTTTGTTCCTAGGTGGTGATCAACAAAGAAGAAAACTTGTTGAGTGGATATTTAAGCACTTTGACTATCATCAATAATCTTAGTGTCAAGGAATAAAACTCAAAAAAAGCTAACAATAAACACAAAGTGCAGGACCCAATTGCAGGAGCTACAAAAGACATAATTTTTAACACAAAAAATGTGATCTCAGTCCTAAAAAGTCAAAAAAAAAAAAAAAAAAAACCTTTGTAACTGAAGCTCCAAAGATACCAAACAAAGTCATAACAAAAAACAAAGCAAAAACAAGAAACACCCTTCACAGCTCAGGAGACAACACATGGAATAGCAGAACAAGTCCTATCCTGACAGTAAGCCTACATTTACAATATATAACATCAGCCTAAAAACTGAGTTTTGAAGAAATTAATTTAAAGCAAATCCCAAATTTTAACAAAACACATGGTGCTGTAGAGGATGACTAATCCTGAATGCTCCTCTGTAAACTGCCAATTAACCTAATGTGGTCTTTTACCCTCTAAAGCCTGAAAACACAAATGATAGCCAGAACATTCTAATATTTTGGAGCTGAAATGTTTCTTTCACTTTCTAATGAAATCCCAAAATTAAAATTTCCATTTTATTTATCCTGCATATTTTTGTATCTCATTTGGTACATTAGGTGTTTTTGCAACTGATAATCCACTTAAGAACATTTTTGTCATTTACTTGACTGTATTCAACGTTTTTTCTGAGTAATTTGTTTATCATATTGATTAGATAGAGGTGTCATACATATACAGTATATAGGCTATCAAATATGACACAACAGGCTTTAAGGGCCAGGTGCATCATGCTTATGATAACTTAAATAGAGCTGACATTAATTTTCACTAAATTAAATCAAATTTAACCTCCTCGTGTGTGCTTCTTCAGGTTTTGTTCTCATTGCATAACTTAAGTTGAAAAATCTTAAAACAATTAGTTGAAATCAGCTGAGGTAAAGCAGGGTCAGGCCAAGTTCTGCACATACAGGTTAAATAAAGACTGGGGCTTCTGGTATTCTGCTTTGGCACAGTGGTAAGCAGGCATGTACATCCGCACTGAAGTGTTTGAGTCCTACTAGAGGTTGTCTTTAGTGTAAAGAGTTTAGTTTTTGTCTTTAATACAAAATCTTCTTCGTCAAGGTCTGTTATTTAAAGGTAACAATTAAATTTTAAAGTGTTTCCAAAAGAAAAAAGGCTCAAAATTAGACGAGAGAATGTGTTTGTTTTCAGTGAGGCTTCTAGACAATCTTTTACAACGTGATATATAATGTCACATGAAGATAGTCCTGCATCTGTCACAGATACTGAGGATGACTGACACTCTTCACAGACGGAGATCTGCTTGCCTATGAAGATGGTCCTACATCTGTCACAGATACTGAGGACAGACACTCTTCACTGAAGAGATCTGCTTGGTAACTAATGAAGGTAGTCAAAATTGAATTAGTTCTTTATGCTGAACATGGGAAAAGCATGTAGTCCTGGTGAGTACAGTGACACAGAAATTAATGTAATCTTATACAGTCTGTGAGGTTGTCGATGTCCTCCCGTGAGGATCACAGAACTCCTTCCACACAGTTGACTCAAAACCTGTCAGAGCCTTTTCAGTCTCCTCAGACCATCTCTTAACTATGGTCACAGCTGGCTGCCTGTGGAAAAGTGGTCATCTGTCACATACTGGAGATAAACCAGGTTGTGGTCTGATCTCTTCACAGGGGAGGGAGATGACTTGTATGCATCCTTGGTGTTTGCATACAGTAAGTCCAATATTTTATTGTCTCTGGTGGCAGGTGAAACACTGGGTGAAAGTGGGCAAAGTGGAGGATGGAGAGGTGTGATTAAAGTCCCCAGAGATGAGGAGGAGGGCCTGAGGGTGTTTGGTCTGTAGCCAGCTGACTGCAGAGTGCAGGGTCTCACATGCAAAGCTGTTTATTACAGTTGGCCTGACACAGGCAGACAGACACCATTCTTTAACAGTTACTATGGCAACGAGGGGAGGAGGCAGAACATAGTTCCTTTGATCTTCCCTTGCTGCTGATTGGACCTCTGGATCAGACAGTCCCTCACAGATGGAGATGCTGCTTGGTGATTCCATCAGTCCATATATGGACATAGACTCTGATATGTCTATATAAGTAAGATCAGGATTGTGCAGACTTAATTCAACATCAGAGCAAGAACAATGAACAACACAGAGGCAAGTACACAGACCAACATCTGGTCAACAAGGACCTACTCAGGATGACAGACATCCATGCAGATGGCTTAATCTAGAGGCTGGAACACTGGACCGAGAACAAAACCCAAACTGACGGAGATGTGTTTGGAATTAATCGATGTTGCAGCAACACACATCTTTGAGCTCTTGCAGTGTGAGAGTGATGGTGCGAGCATTATGTTTGTGCCAAAGGACCAGGTGTCTAAGTGTCTTGGAGACATGGGCAGCAACATAGCACAGACATTGGCTGAGAAGATGGAGCAGGGTGACATCCAGAGCTCGAGCACACAGATACTGACAGAGCTCATAGATGATGAGGTTACAGAGAAGGTGAACAACTAGCTCTCTAGCTTGGAGATGTGAGAAAGCTTTTCTAAGTGTGAGGATCATCGCACAACACGCGGCAAGTACTTTGTAACATTATGCCCAGGATACCAAAGTCGATGAAATCCAGGAAAGTGACCCTGGTTAATGAGTTTGAATGCACTTCTAATGAGGAAGTCCTCCTAATTAGACGTGCATCTGTCACAGAATAACAATACTGTAAAATTTCACAGCAGATCTGCTATAGTGTACCAAATGAAGATAGTCCTAACATCTGTCACAGATACTGAGGACAGAAACTCTTCACAGATGGAGATCTGCTTGGTAACTAATGAAGATAGTCCTACATCTGTCACAGATACTGAGGATGACAGACATTCTTCACAGAAGGAGACCTGCTTGGTACCTAATGAACATAGTCTGTCACAGATGCTGAGGATGACTGACATTCTTCACAGATGGAGATCTGCTTGGTACCTACTGAAGATAGTCCTGCATCTGTCACAGATACTGAGGATGACAGACACTCTTCACAGAAGGAGATCTGCTTGGTACCTAATGAAGATAGTCCTACATCTGTCACAGATACTGAGGACAGACACTCTTCACTGAAGAAGATCTGCTTGGTAACTAATGAAGGTAGTCCAGAATTGAATTAGTTCTTTCTTTTCCCATGCTGAACATGGGAAAAGCACCGTACAGTCCTGGTGAGTACAGTGTCCTCCACACAGAAGTTAATGTAATCCGTTATACAGTCTGTGAGGTTGTCGATGTCCTCCCCGTGAGGATCACAGAACTCCTTCCACACAGTTGACTCAAAACCTTCCCGTCAGAGCCTTTTCAGTCTCCTCAGACCATCTCTTAACTGCGCGGGTCACAGCTGGCTGCCTGTGGAAAAGTGGTTTGTACATGGGCTGGAGATAAACCAGGTTGTGGTCTGATCTCCACAGGGGAGGGAGGGGTGATGACTTGTATGCATCCTTGGTGTTTGCATACAGTAAGTCCAGTATTTTATTGTCTCAGGTGTGGCAGGTGAAACACTGGGTGAAAGTGGGCAAAGTGGAGGATGGAGAGGTGTGATTAAAGTCCCCAGAGATGAGGAGGAGGGCCTGAGGGTGTTTGGTTTGTAGCCAGCTGACTGCAGAGTGCAGGGTCTCACATGCAAAAGCTGTTTATTACAGTTGGCTTGACACCATTCTCTAACAGTTACTATGGCAACGAGGGGGAGGAGGCAGAACATGTTCCTTTGATCTTCCCTTGCTGCTGATTGGACCTCTGGATCAAAGGACGTCCCTCTGGTGCTGCTTTGGTGATTCCATCAGTCCATATATGGACATAGACTCTGATATGTCTATATAAGTAAGATCAGGATTGTGCAGACTTAATTCAACATCAGAGCAAGAACAATGAACAACACAGAGGCAAGTACACAGACCAACATTTTGGTCAACAAGGACCTACTCAGGTGTCCGCCTGACATCCATGCAGTGGCTTAATCTAGAGGCTGGAACACTGGACCCGAGAACAAAACCCAAACTGACGGAGATGTGTTTGGAATTAATCGATGTTGCAGCAACACACATCTTTGAGCTCTTGCAGTGTGAGAGTGATGGTGCGAGCATTATGTTTGTGCCAAAGGACCAGGTGTCTAAGTGTCTTGGAGACATGGGCAGCAACATAGCACAGACATTGGCTGAGAAGATGGGTGTTAAGGGTGACATCCAGAGCTCGAGCACACAGATACTGACAGAGCTCATAGATGATGAGGTTACAGAGAAGGTGAACAACTAGCTCTCTAGCTTGGAGGAGTGTGAGAAAGCTTTTCCCCGAAGTGTGAGGATCATCGCACAACACGTGGCAAGTACTTTGTAACATTATGCCCAGGATACCAAAGTCGATGAAATCCAGGAAAGTGACCCTGGTTAATGAGTTTGAATGCACTTCTAATGAGGAAGTCCTCCTAATTAGACGTGCATCTTGTTGCCAGAATAACAATACTGTAAAATTTAAAGCAACCCCTTTATAGTGTACCAAATGAAGAAAGTCCTACGTCTGTCACAGATACTGAGGACAGAAACTCTTCACAGATGGAGATCTGCTTGGTAACTAATGAAGATAGTCCTACATCTGTCACAGATACTGAGGATGACAGACATTCTTCACAGACGGAGACCTGCTTGGTGCCGAATGAACATAGTCTGTCACATATACTAAGGACAGACACTCTTCACAGATGGAGATCTGCTTGGTAACTAATGAAGATAGTCCTGCATCTGTCACAGATACTGAGGATGACGGACACTCTTCACAGACGGAGGTCTGCTTGGTACCTAATGAAGATAGTCCTACATCTGTCACAGATACTGAGGACACACACTCTTCACTGAAGGAGATCTGCTTGGTAACTAATGAAGGTAGTCCAAAATTGAATTAGTTCTTTCTTTTCCCATGCTGAACATGGGAAAAGCACAGATAGTCCTGGTGAGTACAGTGTTCTCCACACAGAAATTAATGTAATCCGTTATACAGTCTGTGAGGTTGTCGATGTCCTCCCGTGAGGATCACAGAACTCCTTCCACACAGTTGACTCAAAACCTTCCTCCAGAGCCTTTTCAGTCTCCTCAGACCATCTCTTAACTGCGCTGGTCACAGCTGGCTGCCTGTGGAAAAGTGGTTTGTACACAGGCTGGAGATAAACCAGGTTGTGGTCTGATCTCCACAGGGGAGGGAGGGGTGATGACTTGTATGCATCCTTGGTGTTTGCATACAGTAAGTCCAATATTTTATTGTCTCTGGTGTGGCAGGTGACATACTGGGTGAAAGTGGGCAAAGTGGAGGATGGAGAGGTGTGATTAAAGTCCCCAGAGATGAGGAGGAGGGCCTGAGGGTGTTTGGTCTGTAGCCAGCTGACTGCAGAGTGCAGGGTCTCACATGCAAAGGCTGATTATTACAGTTGGCCTGACACAGGCAGACTAATGCAGCACCATTCTTTAACAGTTACTATGGCAACGAGGGGGAGGAGGCAGAACATGTTCCTTTGATCTTCCCTTGCTGCTGATTGGACCTCTGGATCAAAGGAAGTTCCTCTGGTGCTGCTTTGGTGATTCCATCAGTCCATATATGGACATAGACTCTGATATGTCTATATAAGTAAGATCAGGATTGTGCAGACTTAATTCGACATCAGAGCAAGAACAATGAACAACACAGAGGTAAGTACACAGACCAACATTTTGGTCAACAAGGACCTACTCAGGTGTCCGCCTGACATCCATGCAGTGGCTTAATCTAGAGGCTGGATCACTGGACCCGAGAACAAAACCCAAACTGACGGAGATGTGTTTGGAATTAATCCATGTTGCAGCAACACACATCTTTGAGCTCTTGCAGTGTGAGAGTGATGTCGGCAGCATTATGTTTGTGCCAAAGGACCAGGTGTCTAAGTGTCTTGGAGACATGGGCAGCAACATAGCACAGACATTGGCTGAGAAGATGGGTGTTAAGGGTGACATCCAGAGCTCGAGCACACAGATACTGACAGAGTTCATAGTTGATGAGGTTACAGAGAAGGTGAACAACTAGCTCTCTAGCTTGGAGGAGGGTGAGAAAGCTTTTCCTCGGAGTGTGAGGATCATCGCACAAAACATGAGGCAAGTACTTTGTAACATTTTGCCCAGGATACCAAAGTCCATGAAATCCAGGAAAGTGACCCTGGTTAAAGAGTTTGAATGCACTTCTAATGAGGAAGTCCTCCTCATTAGACGTGCATCTTGTTGCCAGTATAATACTGTAAAATTGAAAGCAACCCCTTTATAGTGTACCAAATGAAGAAAGTCCTACGTCTGTCACAGATACTGAGTGCAGACACTCTTCACAGACAGAGATCTGCTTGGTACCTAATGAAGATAGTCCTACATCTGTCACAGATACTGAGGATGACTAAAACTCTTCACAGACGGAGATCTGCTTGGTACCTAATGAACATAGTCCTACATCTGTCACAGATACTGAGGAAAGACACTCTTCACAGATGGAGATCTGCTTGGTACCTAATGAAGATAGTCTTACATCCGTCACAGATACTGAGGACAGACACTCTTCACAGACGGAGATCTGCTTGGTACCTCATAAAGATAGTCTTACATCCGTCACACATACTGAGGACAGACACTCTTCACAGACGGAGATCTGCTTGGTACCTACTTAAGATAGTCCTACATCTGTCACAGATACTGACGATGACAGGCATTCTTCACAGACGGAGATCTACTTGGTCCCTAATGAAGATAGTCCTGCATCTGTCACAGAAACTGAAGACAGAAACTCTTCACAGACAGAGATCTGCTTGGTACCTCTTAAAGATAGTTTGAGATCTGTCACAGAAACTGAGAACAGACACTCTTCACAGACAGAGATCTGCTTGGTACCTAATGAAGTTATTCCTACATCCGTCACAGACACTGAGGATGACAGATACATTTCACAGACGGAGATCTGCTTGGTATCTAACAAAGTTAGTCATAGGACTAACTTTGTTAGGATACTGAGGACAGACACTCTTCACAGACGGAGGCCTGCTTGGTACCTAACAAAGTTAGTCCTACATCTCTCACAGATACTGAGGAAACACACTCTTCACTGAAGAAGATCTGCTTGGTAAGTAATGAAGGTAGTCCAAAATTGAATTAGTTCTTTCTTTTCCCTTGCTGAACATGGGAAAAGCACCGTACAGTCCTGAACATGGGAAAAGCACCGTGCAGTCCTGGTGAGTCCAGTGTCCTCCACACAGATTTTAATGTAATCCGTTATGCAGTCTGTGAGGTTGTCGATGTCCTCCCCGTGAGGATCAAAGAACTCCTTCTACACAGTTGACTCAAAACAGTCCCTCAGAGCCTCTTCAGTCTCCTCAGACCATCTCTTAACTGCCCAGGTCACAGCTGGCTGCCTGTGGAAAAGTGGTTTGTACACGGGCTGGAGATAAACCAGGTTGTGGTCTGATCTCCACAGGGGAGGGAGGGGTGATGACTTGTATGCATCCTTGGTGTTTGCATACAGTAAGTCCAGTATTTTATTGTCTCTGGTGTGGCAGGTGACATACTGGGTGAAAGTGGGCAAAGTGGAGGATGGAGAGGTGTGATTAAAGTCCCCAGAGATGAGGAGGAGGGCCTGAGGGTGTTTGGTCTGTAGCCAGCTGACTGCAGAGTGCAGGGTCTCACATGCAAAGGCTGATTATTACAGTTGGCCTGACACAGGCAGACTAATGCAGCACCATTCTTTAACAGTTACTATGGCAACGAGGGGGAGGAGGCAGAACATGTTCCTTTGATCTTCCCTTGCTGCTGATTGGACCTCTGGATCAAAGGACGTTCCTCTGGTGCTGCTTTGGTGATTCCATCAGTCCATATATGGACATAGACTCTGATATGTCTATATAAGTAAGATCAGGATTGTGCAGACTAAATTTAACATCAGAGCAAAAACAATGAACAACACAGAGGCAAGTACACAGACCAACATTTTGGTCAACAAGGACCTACTCAGGCGTCCGCCTGACATCCATACAGTGGCTTAATCTAGAGGCTGGATCACTGGACCCGAGAACAAAACCCAAACTGACGGAGATGTGTTTGGAAATAATCGATGTTGCAGCAACACACATCTTTGAGCTCTTGCAGTGTGAGAGTGATGGTGCGAGCATTATGTTTGTGCCAAAGGACCAGGTGTCTAAGTGTCTTGGAGACATGGGCAGCATCATAGCACAGACATTGGCTGAGAAGATGGGTGTTAAGGGTGACATCCAGAGCTCAAGCACACAGATACTGACAGAGCTCATAGTTGATGAGGTTACAGAGAAGGTGAACAACTAGCTCTCTAGCTTGGAGGAGTGTGAGAAAGCTTTTCTCCGGAGTGTGAGGATCATCGCACAACACACGTGGTAAGTACTTTGTAACATTATGCCCAGGATACCAAAGTCCATGAAATCCAGGAAAGTGACCCTGGTTAATGAGTTTGAATGCACTTCTAATGAGGAAGTCCTCCTCATTAGACGTGCATCTTGTTGCCAGAATAATAATACTGGAAAATTTAAAGCAACCCCTTTATAGTGTACCAAATGAAGAAAGTCCTACGTGTGTCGCAGATACTGAGGATGACTGAAACTCTTCACAGATGGAGATCTGCTTGGTACCTACTGAAGGAAGTCAGACATATGTCACAGATACTGACGACAGACACTCTTTACAGACGGAGATCTGCTTGGTACCTACTGAAGATAGTCCTACATATGTCACAGATACTGACGACAGACACTCTTTACAGACGGAGATCTGCTTGGTACCTTATGAAGATAGTCCTACATTTGTCACAGATACTGAGGATGACAGACACTCTTCGCAGATGGAGATCTGCTTGGTACCTACTGAAGATAGTCCTACATCTGTCACAGATACTAAGGACAGACACTCTTCACAGACGGAGATCTGCTTGGTACCAAATTCCAAGATACTGTCTGTCCTCAGTATCTGTGACAGATGTCGGACTTTACATCTGTCACAGATAATGAGGACAGACAATCTTTACAGACGGAGATCTGCTTGGTACCTAATGAAGATAGTCCTACATCTGTCACAGATACGGAGGATGACAGACACTCTTCGCAGATGGAGATCTGCTTGGTACCTACTGAAGATACACTGAAAGAAAAAGATCATTGGATTTACTTAATTTTAATGTGTACATCGGTCCCACACTATCAAAATGTATAGATCCAACATCACTTTCCTCTTTATCCCAGCACAATATTTCTTTTTCGATCAAAACATTTCAATCAAGTAAGACTGTTTAAATGGATCATGTTGCATCAACGTAATATTTTCAAGTTACAATTGCTCCAATTAATCGTGTAATTCTAACGTAATTTCATTGTCTTGGAAGTTTGATTGTCATATGGAATATTAACTTAATTTTATCATGTTTATAATTCTCAGAAGTATTGTGTTACCTCTAAGCAATTGTATTATGTCTCTGCTACAAGAGCAAGAAATGTAGATCTGACTTAATTACATTTAGATCAACCTAAATTCATTATACACTGTTTTGTTTAAAAATTCAAAATCGCAAATATGAAACAATGATAGAATATGTCATTAACAAGAACAAACAAGGAGTCAGACAAGTTGTTCAGTTAACTTTTTGCTGTATTGACTTTTGAAAAATAGTCAGCAAGACATACTTTACCAACAGATTTAGTATTGTCAGAGCAGTTTTTCTGCTTTCAGTGTTAAAGCTCAAAACTGTGAACCTTGCATCAACAGAAGTGATTTTTTTTTACAAATCAGTACAGCATGACTACTGTAGGAGGGCTGCTTAACAGAAATACTGCCAGTTTTACATAAGATGCAGTGGGTACCATAGAGGCATTGCCACAACTATGCTTTTTAATGCATTAACTCTACATAAACTTCTCTTCACAACAGATTAAGTGCATACAGAAACCGTAAATTGGTTCCGAACGGCGCAACACTAGGAGCATAACCAGAAAAATACCATTTAACTTGAGAAAATGTACATGACTAAATTTTAGTGCTGACACTGTGCAACACGAGTGGCAAAGCCAGAACAATACCATTTAACTTGAGAAAATGTACATGACTAAATTTTAGTGCTGACAAACTGCAGAACTCTAGAAAGGATCAAGCCAGGCTTTACTGTCCCGTGAATGTCTGTATACACTGTTTTAGGTCTGACATGCCAAAGAATATGTAACAAAAAAGGATTAGCCCCTGCTGTTTTTCTGCTATAAGCCATCTTGGCAAGTAAACAATCTAACCGCTGTATTTAGCGGACAAAGAACAGTAATAAACCATATTTAACCACTTTTTTTTCTCCACAAAAAGCAAAAACACATAAATTTCAAAAGTGGCTTTACAATAAAATTAAACACAGTCCAAATTGCAAACCAAACCAAAATACACTTTTGAGAGCTAGTGAAATGTCTTGATGTTTGCTGCAGTGAAACATCTCTGACCCTTTTCACTGAAAGAGTCTGTTTTTTAGAGCAAGTGCTTTGTTGGAAAGTTTACTCCCATCCAGTTCCATGAATATCCTCTGTATCACCTCAAAGGTGTATCGGAGGTCAGCAGGGTAGCTGAGGTTCAGCGCATACATCAGTCCGAACAGCATAGCAACAGCCAATGCTACATTATCCAGGTTTTGCAAAACCTTGATACCTTCAAGGACAACCCCAATGTCCTGAGATTCATCATTTGCAGAGTCTTTCAACACATAGATGCCAACAGTGGTGTCTTCAATGGCGTCTCTGACGGCCTCTCCATCAATGCCCTGCACATGCATAAAGGTGGGTAAAGACCAAATATTAACCCGAGAGACCCTTAAATATTCTAACACGTTTGTACCCCGTTACAAAATATGTCACTTTTCCAAAATTGCTCTAAAAGTATTTTTTATGAATATATTTTTTTCACTTTAAAACAACTCATGTTTTAAATTACTGCAGCCTAAAATACACATATCAAATAATATTTGGGGTTTTTAACTATTAAAAGGTCAGTATGTTTACGGTTTACCACTGTTTAGTTAAAAAATAATTTTCATAAAAAAAGATTTAAGGAGTATACAGTCATGATTGTTATTAGGCCTTTAGGTAGGTCAGTGATGAGCAGCAAGTTTGATTTTTACATACAGTTTTCTTTCGCCAGCATTGTAAGATTAAAATATGAATATAAAAACTCACATTTGTTTAATGAGTCTGATTTACTTTAGGATTAACCAGAGGCAATACAACCTATTGTTTCAAAATTAGTATGTATGAGCTTATTTGATGTTTTCAGTCACTGTATGTTCATTTCACAGCACGCTACGTTTAATCTTCTAACTGAATCTCTTTGGTTTCAAGTTTTTTCACACATCTAAGATGTGTTGTGTCACAGCACAAAACACTTACTTTCCTGATTCAGCTGCTTTAAAATAAAATCATCTTAAAAATGTAATATGCCCCTTTTAGTTAATAGTTTTCTAATAAATTAAATGTATTTATCATTCTAAGCTTTATTTGCGATGCACTTAGCACTAATTTTGACAGTCAGAGACACGGCCCGTATAGGGTAAAGGAAGTCATCTATTTTCTCTTACTAATTAACTGATGGAAGGTAGTTTGTCTAACTTGGGCTCTGCATTCAGCATATAGAAAATTTCTTTCATGTGTTCCCCCTTCCTGTTTTTTTTAACGAGCTGCATCTTGCTCCTCACTTGTAAGCAACTGTCAAAATAAGAAAATCCTTTGTACATTATTGAAAAAAAAAGGTTTCCCTTTTCAAATTACTACTTTGGCTAAAAAAGGGCTACAGTCCAAGCCCTACAGATATAGTAGATGGCTGCTGCCACTTTACGAACTTTTTGCTCTTCACTGTAATTTTGCCAAATGTTGCTTAGTGCTCATGATGGATCAGTGTTCGGTCTTTGTAAATAGTAAAACACGAGTAATTCATTTTAGTTGCTCTTTGATAAAGTATCTGGAGACATATGTTATGGATTAATGCCACACAATTTAAGATTGAGTGCAAGTATATAATGAGGTCAAGTTTCACAGGTACAAATCTCTGAATGTTGATCATTTCTATACCCTACCACTTTCAGTTACAATTAGGCTTAAGCAACTTAACACAACAGTTAAGTTAAAAGATTAGCAACAAAGAGTACAAACAAGTAAGAAAAGGAATGCAGACCTACAGTAAGTAAAAAACAGAAATTGTAATTCAAAAGCAGTTACCAGGATGGAAGTATAAATAACAGTCCCAGTACCCTTATTAGTTCTTTGGAGATAAAATGAATGATCCATTATGCTGTAGTGCTGTTCTCTATTCAATTAATTTTCAAATCGTCAAAATAACCAATGACTTAAAAACATAACAAACATTGAAAACACTGGCAAATATTTAACATTTCTGGCCAGGACCAAACAAGAAAATTTGGATCAAACAAAAAAAAAATACATACCACATATTCCTGCACAAGGTTTCGTGGATCTTCCCCCATGTAAATGCAGACTCCTTTAATAACACATTCACGTGCAGCATCGACATCTTCACACTGAAATTATATTTTCTTGGTTAGCATCTTAATTAATCTTCTACTGCTGTTAACCATCATAATACAAGGTCCCTTCCATCATTTGAGCTATAGTATGTTATTTAATTATGTAGGGAAAAAAAAACACAAAACAAATAACAACAAAAAAAAAAAACCTGGTTTAAAAGAATAAAAATTAGTATTTCCTTTATTGGTAATTCTGATTCTGGGGACCTGTTTTACTTACATCAGCCATTGTTGCAATGATTGTTTGGAGTTTTTCTCGTATCTGCCCCCCTCTCTTTTGGAACAGCTTTGTCAGGGTGTCCGAGTACACATCCAGCTGGGACAGGAACTTGGACTGAAGGGGCATGGTGGTGATCCTTTTAAATCCGGCATTGATCTGAAGCAGATAAGCACAGAAGAAAGTTTTTTTTTAATACACATAAGAGAGAAAAAAAATACAGTAGAGCAGGACAGTCTAGGAGGAAGATAAATCATTAAAAAACAATGTACATCCAGCACATTACAATTGTGTGGTTGTAACAAATAAATGCCATCAACTAAGATGAAAACTCAACATAGTTACCTCACTGATGTCAAACAGAGCAGGCCACCTGATCATAAACTCCTCGACCATTGGCGCATCACGGACAACTTCATGTCTTCTTAGAGCAAAAGTCTTTTCCATCTTGGCTTTCACCAGCTCTCTGCTGTTGCGCTTCTTCACATCCGAAAGCAGCTCCCGTTGAATGGCCTCCAGACTCTCCTCATTTTCTGCTGATGGGTAAGTTGGGCAAAAGTTCACCTCTGCTCTCTTTGCCTTTTTGACACCAAAGGCTGCACTGCGCCTCCCTGCAGGTTTGTTTTATAATGAGTTAACAGTCACTTCTGGGCACCCCAGTTTCTGCAAATGTGTGCGGTAGTTGGACAGTTTATATTTCAGACTTGTCTTCCACCCTCCACATCCGCTTACTGGACCCCTTCTCTGTCAAACATGGATGCTCCTTAATGAGACTCTGAGCTACCTGTTCCATCTCTTTGTCACTGACATAGACCTTATATTGAACAATTTCCTGCACTAAGCCATCAAGGATGACCGACTTCAACTTAGGATCCAGGAGAAGTGCTGTGCCATTTTTGATAAACTCTACATTGGCCTTCTGAAGTTTTAATTCTGCATCGAGGAGAACTTGGGAACATGAAAAATGGAAGGCCAAGAGGAACGTGAGCTTGTGGACTCACTGGATGAGAGAACATCTGTATCTACAACAGACAGCGATGGAGAGTCGTTCAAAGAGGCACTGGAAGACTGGGGGCTCAGGACTGAATGGAGAACAGTAAATGCATCGTCATGTTGCAGAGTGTTGGGCCTTGAAGAATCGATCACTTTGAGTGTACCTCTGTCCTCTATCTCTGAAATGGAGGTAACATTGAAGAACTCGTTTCCAAACAGGGAATCCATAAACTGTAGTCTAAAGTCTTGTTGAAGTCCACATTGTCTTTTTACTTCAATAATTACTTCCTCAACAGAAGCTGGGAGTCCATGAGTAAAAGTCAGCCTCTGGCAGCTGCCATCAGACAAGATGATCTTGAGAATCACAGGAGTCCCCATCTTCAAAGCTGTTTACTCTGTACAGATAAAAACAGTTAGATTAAACATCACATTACAAACTAAATTTCAAACGTGTGTAAAGCCTTCTTTTCAATCTTTTTAATTTCTGCATGCTGAATGCATCTATGTTAAAAAATTATTTCGACAGAACAGGATAGCAATGAGCAAGGGAATAGGGTGATAAACAGCTGAATACAGAATAATGGGGGGGGGGTTAACATTTAAAAAAAACCTTTTTTATCAAACTTGAAATAATATATTAGGCTTAGTTTTTGCCTCTTATAACTGAAACATTAGTGCAAGCCTTCCTATCAATTAGACACAATAAAACAAGATAAAGGAAGGATTAGCTTCTGTACAGGGTTTTAATTTTATTAAAAATCCAAAACATAAGTACTGATTTGAATGTAATGGGTATTCAAAGTTTCATTTTTGTACAAATGTATGAGAAAAAGTTTGTTGAAATTTAGATCTTGTGAAACCAGATCAATATAACATTTAAAGCACGTTCTTTTTTAGATTAAGACCTTGTGAAATCAAGCCAAAGACCTGAGTAACTGTACTGGCTAAGTACTTGGCAGACAACTTGGAAAATAAATATGGAGTAGAGGTGAATAAAACATATGGTACATGAAAAATTTATTAGTACAACTTAAAATAGTTTTTTGTGCACCTTTAACTTCAATGTGCCTTTTCAAAGTCACCATGCGAGCTGATCCAACCTTGTAGTCAACAAGGGGGTAAGTATCCAGGAGTTCACTGAGGGCCACAAGAGTTGTTGTTGTGGGTGCTGGGCTGAGTTCAAAGGATCTAAAATGCTCCCTGTACCAACCACAGAGCTCTTTGACAATGAAGAATGAACCGCGAGATAAAATGCAAATTTGGTCTATTTTACTAAATTCAGGCAATCCACCTGCTACTCTGTGAGCTAGTATCATTCCCTTCCTATAGGTGAGGCCCTTAGTTGTCACACACTGTGCAAGGTGAACCTCAGGTGCGTCAGGGAACTTTGGCCTGATGACTTGTGCTATCTCCTCTTATAGTAAGTCTACAGATAGGGTGGATACAGATGACACGTCTAGGTCAGACTTGCTTAGAGATGGAGCGCTCAGATAGTAAGAAATCATCATCTGATGCTTTGTGGCTAATGAGAGAGGAACATTCTTGAAGCAACTTGCGTGCCTGATAGCCTGTTTAAAAAAGCTATGCTTAGCCTCAAATAGTCCACTGCCCAACAAGTGGACCAAACAACCTTATCATCTGGGGGTAGTGCTCCAAATAATGGTGTTTTGGTATAAGCCTGGTTTCCGGAAACAACTCTTTGTATCTTTGTCTGTGCTCTATGATTTTACTCTCAAGAAAAGCCAAGGAATCATCACTATGCACAGGGGCAACAACAAGCTCAGTGATGTCCTTCAGATCCATAAGAACAAGCCATGCAGGCTCATCTTCAGGTACAAGTGAACCAACCAAAAAAGGTAAAAACCGGAGCAGGCTCCAGTTTTCATGAGCATTTCCACTGTTTTCCTGCTGGTGAAACTGTGTGCCACTACATGTGGTTTGTTTGTCCTGTCAGCCCACTTGTATGGAAACTTCAGAATGGCAATGTTCAGGTCTGCTAATGTGAAGAACTTTTTGGATATAAGCACTGTCAAGCACTGGGCTAGCTCCACTGGGATTATACCCTCAAAAACATCATGGGCAATGTCAGGTGGATAGCCAAAGATGACGTGAAAATTAGACAGATTTTTTGTAAAGATGCATTCCCTTTTCACTCCACAACAACCAGAACCTGTATCTTGAGCTTGTCTGACATGCTTGATGGAGCTCCTTTGTTCTCAGGCTGAAGGCACCAGATGCAACAGAATGTTGCTGAATATCACTGCTCTTTCCTGTGCAAAATCTGCAATAGTAGTCTACCGAAAAGCTCTGCATAAACCCTGTAACGCTATGTGCTCCTAGGTTGTCGGCCACCACACTGAATAATGTACCTTTGACTGACTCACCTAACAGGGGGACATAAAGGCCCAGCTCCTCCAATGTTTTCAATTCTTTTAAAAGAGGTTCGAAGATTTTATCATAACCATAGGTCTGGACATCATCTGTTTTGCACAAAATAGACAGATAGATTGAAGATAATGAGGAATGAGACCCAGGAGGCAGATTTGCTAAAACCCAATACACAGCACACAGTTTGTGTTTTTTTCTTGAGGTACCGAGGGGGTTACAGGTTTCAAAGTCATCTACATAGAAATTTAGGATGATCCTTGGCTCTTCTCCAATGAGAAAACCATTTTCCTTAAATATGGAACCATCTCTTGGGGAAATGTACCGACCTGAAACTTCAGAACTGATTCCCCCTTGTCTCTGATGGGACTCAACAAGGCTATCAATAAAGTCCCTCCTACTTAACAGCTGCTGTAAGGACTTCAGCAAAGGGACATATTGAAAACTGCAGTTGTTTTTATTATCTAATATGTATTCAACTGGTTCTACAACTCTGAAATTCTCCTTGTAATACTGCTTACGAAGATATGCAGTGCTCAGAGGGCCCCCTTTTTGGATGGACCTTTGCACAGGATTGCCAGAAAAAATAGCCTCAACAGTTTGTTGAACCAGAAGTTCATCAGCAGGAGCTTTTTCTGAAGAAAGATGTCTATTACAATATCTAAAGACAGAGGAATTGGTGCTGAATAAACCAAATGATGGAGTTCTCCCAAAAGACAATCTACAGCTGTTCCTGGAACATGGACCAAATGCTCCAATTTCAACAAGGCAGCAGCAAATCTTTGCTCTGTTGGGTTTGTAAGTCTTCTGTATTAGATTTACCCTTTGATGGAATGGCAGTGTCTATAAGCTCGTCACACTCTTCTGTATTTTCCTCTAATTCATTCACAGATGATAGCTTAGTTCTAAGAACCACTCCAGCTTTAAAATCAGTCAGAAAATGGCTGCAGTGTTTTCTGTTTTTGTGTGATTTAAATGTAGGATATATATTTGTCTTAAAGTCACAGCCTAAAAACATACAAGTCACAGTCTCATTTCGTTTTAGATGAGTGTTAATATAAGAAAAATAATCCCTCTGTGAAGTTAAACTTGGCAAAGTTTCAGTGCAACCCTTACAACTCCACATTAATAAGACCTAACCCTGTAACACACATCAGAATCATCATTAGTAAGAACATGAAATCTCAAACTTTAGTAAAAGGATAATAACAACCAAGCATTACCTAAATAGATTTCGATTTTGAGATAAACATGTTTTTTTTTTTGTTTCTCAAGAATACCAGTTAAGCCAATGAACTGACTTATTATCAATTTAGGCGCAAACATAATATTTTTCAAACATTTAAACTGTATCTGACTTTAAATATATAGTTGTGGGGGACTTACCACTATCAAATCTTTCAGTGTGCCAAAAGGTAACAGACCTAGGTAAGAAAAAAGAAAAAATGTAATCAATGAGGGAAAAACAGGTGATCAACAAATTGTAAGTTTTAATGTAATTTAAAACCCAATACATACTCAACATTCCCAGGGCAGGTGACATATACTTTACTTAACAATGTAATATGATGCATTGCTGAGATAGAAAACTCTTAGAGCATTGTTTTCATTTTCATACTGACACAGCACATGTGACTTTGTATGCCTATGTGCAATGTTAATGTAAACAGATAACTGCAGTTTTTTCCACTGGAACAGAGTGCACCTGTGACAGGTGTGTTGTTGACCTAATCAGTTACATGAATTATTTAAACCTCTTTGCATCTTTTATTGTGAATTTCCTTTACAACTTCGATCTCTCTCTCTCCCTCGCACACATACACACATACACAACACACACACACACAGCCACCAGCATGCATGCAGCTGATGAACCCCTCTCCCTGCCACCTCAATTGAAGTGTATCTGTCTCATCGCTGCAGTCCATCCGCGGAGACAGGCATCAGTAAAACTCTATTTAAAAATACTTACAACCTGCTGAACTATATCGCTCCGCAATTCATTTTCTAAGTTTGGTTTGGGTAGTAAACACACATGGGTAAAAGTAGATGGAATCAACTAACGGATGGAGTCGTGACGCCACACACACCATACCTGTCCCAAAACATACAAACAGGCTCCTGTAAAATAATGTCCTCTTTTTCCAAAATCCCACCTTAGTTTTTCCAATGTTCCGCTTATCCGCTTTTATTTTTTTAAGAATTCGGTTTTAAGAATTTTACGCCGATTTAATGCCGAGTCACAATAAGTGAAGATATATAGTTACTCACCCTTCTGGTGATCCTTACACAGGTATCTTTACGGGTCCAGTCAACAGTATGTTAACACAATTTGCAGAAGACTTGATCGCCTGACAGGTAATAATCACTGGGAAACTGCTCTGTCCTGTATTTTAAAGTTAACCAATCTTAGCTGGTGTCTCCGACATGTTTGAGGGGGAGGGAGGAGGGGAAGTGAAGCCACATGGTCCCCAGCTTTAAAGTAACCCCCGACGCTTTTCCTTAAAAAACATGTTCCTTCTTTATTCAAAAAAACTTTTACGTAAATGTCGGCCATTTCCCTGATATATTTATATCACTCCGCCATGCACATGCAATTCTGCGATCCAGTAATGGCGGATTTTTAGGCGCCCTGTACACCTGCATACAACCGCCACCAACACGCCTTCAGAGGTGCCCCATATCTCCTGAAGTTACTATTTTAACTATTTTAGAGGCAGACCTTATCACAGGATGGTCGTGGTTCTCAAAAAAAACATGATAATATGGCTAGCATTAGTTATAATACCTAGCTAATGAGCTAGCTGTGTTACTTAAGAGACGGAAAAGGAGGAAATTAATTACAGACACGCACACAAACTTGTGACTAATAGAATTATTTGACACAGTACAGAAAAAAACATATTAATTTAGTTACTTTGTCAGATATACCGTTTGGGAAAGGGAGCTTCTCAGAATCCAGAATGTTTGATGACCTTCGCCGTAACGTTCCTGATTAAGGGCGGGCCTTATAATTTCCCACAACCCACCACACAGAATTATCCAATGGCACGTCATTAAATTGGTTATGTCACTTCCAGTGTTGATTAAACTTGTTTCTATTGCGTTTATTTTTTCGATCAAATCACTTTCAGTCAACTCAAAGCAATTACATAAATTATACATTCATTTTGAACATGTTACATCTACTCAATTAAACTATGTTCACATTAAGAATGTGATTTTTTTGTGTTATATAAACTCATTTAATCTTAGTAAATTCAAAGATTCGCCAATTGCCTTTCTTTCAGTGCAGCTGCTCTTCTTGTCTTACTGTGTCTTATGGTTGATTACTTTAATACCAGAGGTCCCGCACATCTTTAAAAGGGTATACTTTTACTTTCTAAAGTTCTCAAATTCTGTATGGCACTTTACCTGAGTCAGGATAAAAAAATGATTTCTACTATTTGTTTTTGGAAGATCATCTTATTTAGGCACTAACAATGTGTGTGATTTCTGTGCCAAATTAGTTTTCTTTGTTTGGGCCGCAAATTACCTTAAAATGTTTCAATTTTGATTTTAATATTGTGGAACAACCCTGACACAGTGATGGTGTAGTTATTACTCCTGGGAGTTTAATAAATGTTGATGCAAATCAAACAGTGTTGTGATTTCAGTAGAGTCTGTCAAGATGTATTGTCTTAGAGTAAGATTTGTTTTTAAGTTTGTGAGGTGTTAATAATGTAGATTTAATATAGATTTAGGCTTATTTCAAGATAAATTAACCTATATCAAGATTTCTTGTAATCATACTGCACTAATACTGAGTGATATTTACCTAAATTTGTTCTATTTTTCTTGATTTTAAACCTTTATTTGCTACAAATAAGAAAATGTTAATATTGAAAAGAATTATTTGCTTAGATTAAGTAATTTTCACTTATAATTGGGCAGTATTAAGCTTGATTTCAAGTATTTTGAACTAAAAATTGGCATTTTCAGCTTATTTCAATGTTTTGGACACTTCCAGGGACAACTTATTTCTAGATTTAAAAATCTTATTTGAAGATTATCAAGTCAAATTTACTTGCTGCATGGACAGATAATTTCACTAGTTTTAAGTAAAATTTGTCTCAAATTTAGTATTTATATCTTATATTTGGGCTACTCTTTTGCAGTGTATAGAAAAATACACTTATTTTGAGTGTAAAAACACTAATTTTAAGGTTTTTCTGGATTCATTGAGGCTAGATATTTTTACTTGTTTTTGAAAGTCTTGTCAAGCCAAATTTTCTTGTTCTGTTGGCAGATAATTTTGCTTATTTTAAGTAGTAAAACTCCAATTTTTGTATTGTTTTTTTTTTTCTTGTTTTTGAAGGCTGGCTTTTTGCAGTGCAGAAGGAGCAACAAAAGAGACTGGACTGGTAAGTCAACAAACTCTACATGGTACACAGTTATATGACTCAAACTGCAGCAGAGAATAAAGAACACATATCTCAGAGGATTAAAGAATACGATCAACTGGAACTTACTACATGTGACTACAGCATTCTGGATACGGAACAGCACATTGACCCAGACATTAATTTTTTTTCTTCTAGTAACAATACATGCCATTACTACACGAGTGATCAATACAACTGTAACATTAACTTAGATGACAAGTTGTCAATTATCCACTTGAACAGCAGAAGTCTGTTTTCAAACTTTGGCAATATCAAAGATTATCTTCATTCATTTTCACATCCATTTAGCATTATTGCAATCTCAGAAACTTGGATTAACAAGGACAGAATTCACTGTATAAGAACTTTATGAGACAGAGAACTGAAATGGCACAAAAAAAATAAAAAATATAAAAACAAGTTAACTGCTATTATGAGTGTGCAAAACAATATTACCAGAATGAATTTGATGAAAATAAAAACAATATTAAAGAGATTTGGAATACTCTAAACAAAATCCTTAGAGGGAGCCAAACAAAACAATTTGCCTAAATATCTTATGATAAATGATTCTAAGAACTGTAATTTGGAGGAGATGGCAAACAGCTTTAATCATTTTTTTGTTAATGTAGGCTCTGATCTTGCTAAAGAAATATCTGATACACGGCCAGATAATGAGCAAATGAAAAACTTCTGTGGAATAACCCCTGCTCAATGTTCATCAACAAGGTGGAGGAAACTGAAATTATTGAAATATTGAATAAATGTAAAAACAAAAAATCTACTGACTTTAATGACATTGACATGTCATTACTTAAGATGCTCGTTGAAGGGATTTCAAAGCCACTTACACATATATGTAACTTATCTTTCCAAACCGTTCATTTCCTGATCAAATGAAAATTGCTAAAGTCATTCCATTGTATAAATCTGGGAGCAAACACAGCCTCACCAACTACAGAGCAGTTTCACTCCTCCTCAATTCTCTAAGATACTGGAGAAACTTTTTCAATAAGACTTGATGGATTCATAGAAAAACACAACTTACTTTTAGAGAGTCAGTATGGGTTCAGATCTAAAAGATCAACCTCACATGCAATAATACAATCAACAGAGGAAATTGCTAAGGCAATAGAAAAAAAAGCAATATGTGATCAGAGTATTTATTGATTTGAAAAAGCATTTGATACAATCAACCATAAGTTACTATTTAATAAACTGGAGAGATATGGAATCAGAGGCATTGTATTAGACTGGATCAAAGCTATTTGAATGGCAGAAAGCAGTTTGTGAAGCTGGGTAACCATTGCTCAACTTGCTTGGACATTGCTTGTGGTGTCCCACAGGGTTCAATATTGGGACCCAAACTGTTTATTCTTTACATTAATGAAATCTGTCAAGTTTCTGATCTGATGAAGCTCATTATTTTTGCTGATGATACTAGTATCTTTTGTTCCAGTAATAATTTGAATCAGTTACAGAAGATAATCAACAATGAACTGAAGAAACTAAAAGCATGGTTTGATTATAATAAGTTATCTTGAAATAGCAAGACAAAATTTATGTTATTTGGGAATCACAGAGTTAACATGCAGGTCCAGATAGAAATAGATGGGGTTGAGATTGAAAGGGTGCATGAAAACAGATTTCTAGGGGTGGTCATGGATGACAAGCTTAGCTGGAAATCACACATTAAACATGTACAGTCCAAAGTTTCAAAAAGCATTGCAGTTATAAACAAGGTAAAACATATCCTGGATTCCAAGTCACTTCACACTCTTTACTGTTCTTTAGTTCTGCCATACTTCATGTACTGTGCTGAGGTTTGGGGAAATAACTACAAAACTACATTACAGTCACTAATCACTTTACAGAAGAAAGCAATAAGAACCATACATAAGGTCAGCTATAAGGAACATACCCACCAGCTATTTCTAAAGTCAAGATTACTAAAATTCCTCCACATTGTTTCTTACCAGACGGCAATAATAATGCACAAGGCCAGAAACAATCAACTACCAGAAAACATTCAAAGTCTGTTTAGTAACTGTGAAGGAGGTTACAATCTGAGAGGTGAAGACAACTTTAAACTATTAAGTAGACGCACAAACATTAAACGCTTCTGTGTATCTGGTATCGGGGTGAGCATATGGAACAGTTTAAGTGAGGAAATGAAGAAATATTCAAGTAAAAACAAGTTTAAAAAAATGTACAAAATGATTTTTGCAAGATACCATAATGAAGAGAATTAAGAGTCTGAAAATATTATATGGTTATTATTAGA